>CM021100.1:740515977-740638153 GCA_007115665.2 Sequoiadendron giganteum | reverse complement strand
TACTAAATTATATCCTTTAGTTACCCAAATAGTTTAATAAAATAAAATAATTATAGAAAGGTGTGGAAAAAGAGGAATAATTAAATTACATCATTATTATCTCAAAATGATTTTCATACACTAATGAGTCAATATGTGCATCAACACAAGGTTGCTCCTTTACATAATCTAGCAATGAAGGCTTACACAAAGATACACAATGCACATAAATTCAAATACTATAATACAAAATTAAGGAAACAACAAGATCATCAATGCATCCACAAAAGAACCATAACACAAATAATTTCATGAGTGGAAAACCCTCGTAGGGATGAAAAACCACTCACAGAAATGCCTCACTGGCTTAATATAATGCCTCTTGGGCGAAGTCGCACTGGCTATAGAGTCTCACTGGTTACAAGATGCACCACTGGCAATGATCATAGTGTCTCACTGACATTCAACCATTCATTACATATTTTAGGATATCATGAATATCACACATAACAAGTAGCATAAGGAAGTTATTTTTCAAGTCACATAAGTCTATAAGCAACATTTTCAAGTTTCACCAATGCATCATCCTTGCATGTGAAATTATGATATTCCAACACTATCATGAATCGCTCCCAAGTATTGTAAATAAGACCATTCTCCCTCCAATGTCCTCTCAATTAACACACAAGTATGCTGAAAGCCATAAGCCAATCACATACAACTTAATGAAAGTAATCCTAAGCCTGTTAGAATGCACACATGCCTATGCAATTATAACAAGAATGCTACTTCTAAACTCATTGATTCATAGATGTTTCAACAATAAGAGAATAAGAATATAAAAGAGTTAAGAAGGTATAACTCATGTATGTATAAGAATACATATATAAGCTAGAGAATATATGAGTATACGCTCTTATAAAATCAATAGCTCGATTTACTTTGCAAGAAAGATTTAAAAAAAATAAAATTCCATTAGTAGAATGTACTATATAAAGGCCTTAAAATTTATACTATGGTTCAATAGCAACAAAATATATAAATACACATAAATTGTACTTAATTTCTACACTTCCAATTTATGGCTAATATGTATTGTATTATGCCAAGAAGATTCTAATCAATGGTCAAAGTTTTGTACTAATTATTTGTTGTTGTTGGGATTCTAAACATGATCTACAAAGGATTGTTCAGGTCCTTAAATGTGCCTCTACAAGGCTATACATTCTCATCATCTACCAACATCAATTTAAAAGGATTCATAATAAAACATCAAAAGATCTTATTTCGATATACCCTCTTTATATTATTTCATTATGTCTTATCTTTAATAATAGATATTAAGATCAAGATAAGAAGTGATATATATATGTATATATATCAACAATAGATAATCAAATACATTAATATTTTCCCTGAATTCAAGATGAAGATCTTAATTTTATTAAACAACACTATTTTAGTATTAGGTCAATTAAATAAGGAATATAATTTTACTTTAACCAAGGCGGTTCCATTCAATACCCTCAAATAATGATCATTTTAGTATACATATAATGCTGACAGATTCCATAACAACGTATATCAACAAACATAAATAAGCTCACCCATATCATTCAGATTATACAAAGATTTCCTTCAATGAAGAGTTCGTGTGTGTACACATATATGTGAGGAGTAGTTATCGATTACTTGGAGAAGAAGAGAGTAACAAATAATTTTGAAGGTGTATCACAACTCTTTCATGACAGTTGAGTATACTTCAAAATTAGAGATCAAAAAAGTAATTGAAAAATATCCCACCTAATTCTATTATATTTAGATTATACAAAATTTACAATAAGGAAACTAAACTAGCACTACATATCTTTGACGCATCTTCAGCTCCAACAAAAACCTAACACTCTTTACATGATGTCCTTAACCTTGGAGTTAATTGATCCATTCAAGGATCTGAAAATCTTTAGCCACTTGTGAGCTCATGTGGAAACCTATGACGCTAGGCGGCAACCAGGCTGAACAATATAATTGGATACATAAAACAAATCAGTTATTCCATGATGATTGGTGCTATCGTTGATAAGGGAGAATATTAGTCACTTGTATTATGATTTCCAATTTTGGAGACAAATAAAGCAGATTATTAAATAGAGTTATAGTACATAGATTGCAGTCCCCAAGTTAGAGAAGATGAGAGGGCTGCTAGAGAGGGTGCAAACCAAATCTACAATAAGGAGAAGAGTACCAGAGCCAAGGAGCATTGTCCAAGACGCATACTAGCCAGAGGGCTGCTGTTAAGAAGCATTTCAATTCAATTCTCAATCTTGTAATGTAATTAATAGAAAATAAAATGCCCAAAATGAAAGTTTTGCCTCAACTAAAGCAGAACGCTCTAGAGTATCCAGGGTTCCAAAGGGAACTATAATACTATGCAATACTTTACAAAATGTAGTGATATATACAAAGTCTCGGTTTCAATAAAATAGATGAAGGTATCCAATGGATGACCTCAAGAAATGAAGTCTGAATAGGGATAAAAAAATAGCAAGAATAACACATAATGGATTGCTAAAAGGAGTCTAGAAACTTCAATGCATTGGTAGGTGCGCAAGATGAGCTATTGGAACAGGGTATGAACATTTATGAAGGCATAAGCATGTTCGATACATAGAAGTCCTAAAAGATTGCATGCAAAAATAATTGCTAAAGGATATGTTGCAATTCTAACGCCAACCAAATAAATTCAGATTTAAATAATCATTGAAGTGTATATTGGCTAAATATAGATTTGCATTTAGTACGAAAGACAATTATATGTATACACAATAGAGAGATCTTGGAAAACTTAACTAACCCGGTGTATGGATAGCTTTGGGAAGAACGCTCCCCTACCTCCCATCTTGTTGAAGCTCCACTCCCAGCAGACAAGACTAATCATTCTCGTTCCCCAAAATGAGCTTGGCATTTTGGGGTCGGATTTGTAAGCTATTCATCTTGACAGGCTGAGCAGTTCTGACTTCATTTCTCGACATGGCATTTGCATATAGCTTCACTTTTGATCCTGAGCATTCAAACCTTCCCTGGATTGCAGAGTTGCTCCTTGATAGTGCCATTCTTTTACAGTGTTCGCTTCAACAATAATCGTATACACATGGTTTAAGGTTTCTATACTATACATTGCATTCCTCCCTAGAACATGCTTCCGTGAGAATGAGAGGTCTTTTTTCTTTTTTTTTCCTCCCCATTTTTAATTAACTGCGCTTTTGAAAACCTTTCCCAGCACCCATTACAGTTATTCCTTACTTTGCCAAGAACGAAAGATCAAGAAAATCTAATTGTTTTTTCTTCTTCTTTTTTCTTTCTTTTAAAGATTTCTTTTCACGTTCCCAATAATCGAATCTTCAAAATAAAATAATATATCTTTTTAATGCATAATATTTATCCTTGATAATAAAAAGAAATACCATTTAATTTCAATTAAAATTAATGTTGAACAAAAATTATGGTTTATTAACTTTACATCACAGTTATTTCTAAAACAGTGAATATTAATTTTAATTTTTGAATAAAATCAATAAATTATTTAAAACTATTTTTATTTATTCTAAGAGAAATTAACATTAACTAACATTTACTTAATTTAGCGGCTATGTCAATAATCTAATTTATTAAATAAAAATAAGTTGCAACGATCATTAAAATAGTATTTTTTGAATTATAATTCTTTTTGAAAATAGGGGTCGTGACAATTCTTAATTAAACTATTGCTCTATGTGTGAAATGGAAAACCAAACTTATAGCAATTCATCAGCTGGTTTGACTTATACCACGTATGGGGGACTCATGGAAGATCATATAATGCTTCTCCACTATTGGAGTGTGAGTAGCTCTCATTGTAAGGTGGTTTTAGGCCATCCTTTGACTCTTCCTAGTGTGTTGCAGCTAGTTCATTAATTGTGAGAGTAGTTGTGGGTGTATTTTGTAGTTGTTCAGTCGATATGTGAGCTCTTGGGTGTCATCTTGGCATTGTAAAAATCTATAATCAACCTTGTATGGAGTCAAAACTCAATTTATGGTGATTTTGAAGTCCATCATGCATTGAAGTAGGTGGTTATGGGCCTATCTCTCGATCTTAATGTGGTTGCAGTCTATCTTATCATTGTAACTAATAGATATTGTTGCAAGCCATATATTGTAACATATATTATAAGAGGATCCAAACAAGATAGAACAACGACTCCAAAGTGGCAAAAATTGTATAAAACAACAAAGATCTCCTCAACTACCCTATCTTAATTTTATAGTAGGTAATATACAAATCTCTAGGCTGATGGGATGAAATACCCAAAAACCACCATGATTTCCTAACTAATGCGACTCTCAAAATAACTATTATACAAATAGTCTCACCTACATATGTGCTTAGGCACAAGTTTGTGTTCCTGATATGATTTTGATTTAGCGACATATATACATGTAACACAAAATATTCAAATACTCTCTCAAAAATAATCATGTAAAAATGATTCCTTATTAAAAGCTTGGATCACCATTTGCTATACAACAGTGCACTTTGGTTGAGTACTCCCTCCCCACATGACTTGCCTCTAGAGACCCAAGTATTTGTATCTCCTTGCATGCCCAATTATTTATCTCTTATATTACATATGCTGGTAACTTCGTAATCTCAATATTTCTTCAGAGCATAGTGATGATTTTGTGTAGGGTACCCTTCTTATGTTGGGATTGTTGATGCAAATTAGCTAAAAAGATCAATGATTGAAAAAATGAATAAACAATTTCATAGATAATTATTAAAACTTCAATATAATGACCAAAAATAGCCAAAATATTTCCATGCCTTGATTAGACTGCCATGCACTTTGAGGGTATGTTGGTTCCTGATACCAGTCGTGTGGTCTGCCTTGATGAAATGAATTGCAAGGTGGGCCTCCCCAGTTTCCATTGAATTGATATTGTATTTCCACATGCCCTAAATTCCATGTGGCAAATTGATTCTACCATTGTGTAGCCTATGGCATAGTGTTCCATTGTGCTGGCATATAAGGATGCCTCGCTTGAAGTATGGCCTTTTGTAGTGCTTTTCCGAAGAAGAATTGCTCCTCTCAGGTAACTCACAGTCTTCTTGTATATGAGAGTTCCAATCAATTTCATCAATATACAAGTCAAAATTGGGTAAAGGAATATCATAAGTCCAACCATTTCGCTTTGCCCAATACTTTTGCTTGGCTATTTGAAAAGCATCAAATGCAGCAGAATCATCCCACTAAAAAACATTATCAAATCCTTCTAATTCATTATTATTGTCACAGACTTGACTCCATGAGAGACCAATTGATTCAAAAAACTCCCTTTCCCAAAATGGTATAGCTGGCTTCTAGGCCCCTAATAATAACATCCATGTTAGAATATGTTTAGTGAATACAATGTGCATATATGTGTGAACCCTAGTTTGATACCTGCACAAATACAACAAACAAACATAATATTAGATCATATGCAAGGTAAAACAAGGATTCCCCATGAAATCCATTTGCAATTACTCAAAATAGGAAAAATGAAGAACAAACATGAAATATAGATTAAATCCTAAATTAAGAAAATGCAAATTCTTGATCCCATGGGGGAGTTGGTGCCAATTGATATGTCAAAATGAGCCCTTTCCCAACTCCTTTGTAAGATTGATGATTTGTTCCACTTTGTTGATGAAGAACAAGATGAGTTCTTGAGAAAACCTGCAATAACCTAACTAAGATCTTGCATTGAGGATGAAGTTGAGTAGAGTATGGTGGAGCTTTTATTTTCTTCCCCTCTGTGGTGGGTTTATTTTCGTTACCTTTAACTGGTCTGGGCATTGGGGGGTTTTCCTTTCTGAGTGTTGACTTGTTATTGGCAGTGATCAACCACTTAAGTGATGTTTTATCCCTCTTCGGCCATAGCTTTACCGGCCCCTTTTACCAGTCCTCTCGGTTTTGCATCCTGACCTTAGTGTTCCTATGATTTTTGGCCAACGAATTTTTACAACTTAACCATTGAATTATCTTTTTGACCCCAAGGGTTATTTCCCCGTCCGCCTAGTCGGTCCCCTACTTTAAAATAATTGTTTTCGCATGTGCAGATTGTATTGATCGACGGATGCAATGACTTTGATCTTAACCGTTCTTCACACACCTCGCAAGGTTTCTGCTTACGTCATGAGAAATGTTGTGAGGCTTTCGAGATGCTGCCACCTATTGCGAGCGTGGTGGGACCAATTTTGATTCCTGACCGAGGATGAATGCTAGTGATGGCAGTTGTGTACCTTCTGATGCATCATGACCGTCCCTCGCTGACCTCACGCAATTAAAACATCAGTTTTAATAATGCTATGAGGTGCGCGATTTGTTGACACGTGGATGTCGATGTTACCGAGGGGAAAACGTGGTGGGACCCGTTTCGAGCTGATGTGGTACCTGATAGACAGTTTTCTTGCTCGTCTGGTGACTAGAAGGCGGATGTGGCATTTTCAAATTGTTTTGACTTAATCTGGGTCGTTCGCCTGGCCAACTATGCTTTTGATCAACGACTCATTTTCAAATGAACTGGTGCTGTACTATAGCCGTTCTATCTCGCACGAGCGAATAGTAATGGTCGAGTTCGACTTGGCCTGCATAATTAAATGCCAAAGGATCAGTAAATTACTATTTCGGTGTTGCATTTTTGGTCTGTGTGAAATTGTTTGGTGTTGAAGGAAGTGACTATTATCGCAGTTCTCTAGTCTCGCTTCATTTAGCGCTTTGCAAAATAAATCGTAAGTAGTACATATGCCTTCTCTTGTGTTTTCTAAAGGTGTTAGTATTGCCTACTGAACAATTGATGACTGTTTTCTTTTTGGTTCTTGATGAATTGTTGAGCAAATTTGCTTTTAGAGCTTATATAGGTAATTGCTAGAGAATTTTGAGTATAGAAGAACTTTCTATGATGACAATAGAAAGAAGGGTGTAATTGTTTGTCATTTAAAAAACCCTAGCTCGGATTATCATCTGTTTGATATAAATGGCACCCAAGGCACGAACTGCTGGTTCCGAGGCTACGCCTAGGGGTTATTCACAAGATATTATTGATTTGGTGAAGCCTTCTACAAGCAAGAAGCGGGAGGGAAGGGTATTATTTTATGGACCTTTGATTCAAGAAGGTTTGGTGGATAAATAGTGTACAATTCACGATGCTGAATTGTCATACACTGGTTGGCAGTTGTTTTCCAACTGGTTTGGGAATAGAAATTTAGCAGTTCCTTTGTGTAATCCATGGAGATTGGACCTGGGTAAGCTAGTGGTACCCAATGTCTATGAGGATGTAGACCTATTGAAGGATATTGTTGCGAGGTATGACCCTGTGACCCGAACTGTTAGAACACATCTTGGCAAGCAAATGATCAAGGTAACTAAGGAGGAAATCATAGAGATTTTTGGTTTGCACAAATGGAGCCAGGATATGATTCCCATCAAATTGGAGGTCTTCAGGGAGGAATACAAAAACACCAAGGGTTTAATCAGGACATCCCTTTTGATACCCCATTTGGCTGTGTCGGGAAGAGGCAAAAATCAAAAGAAAGTTGTTATTGGCAGGAATGAGCCCGAACCTTTCCCAGTGGACTATTTCGCCCCCCATTTTAAGAAGACCGTTTATGCATTGTGTCAGGTTTTGGGGATTGATTTGAAGAAGAATTTTACTATAGAGGTGATGTATATGGCTGTAAACATCCAACACCCTGGTTATAATGTGGTATATGATTTTGCTACTTACCTTGCAGAGAAACTGCATTTTGGTTTAGCAGCTTTGAATCAGGGGAAGAATTGGGTAGGATTCAAATGGTTTTCCCTGCTAATTCACATGTTTCTGTATAGGGGTCAGAGTGTGTTTGAGAAAGATATGGAATTAAAGAGAAGAGAAGGAGACATTGAGATGCCTGTCCAGTATTGGACTAGGGTCCTGGACATGCATGATTATAAGTTCGATTATGTAACCTTTCACAATGTTTTCGAATCCAAGTTAAGAAAGGCCTTGGTTTTTGATTCCCCCAGGATTCCAAAGGAAATTCATGATTTCCTAAGACCTATGGAGAGGAGGCTTGAGTTGAATTTTACACATAACTGGGGGGATATTATCCCCAACCATGGCACTACAGTTTTTAGGGTTTTTGGCACAAATGCCATCCCGTTTGTTCTACCCAGGGAGGTCCCCCTTATACTTGGTTTAATAGAAATCATAAGGCAATTGAGAGCATCTCAGGATTTCCATTTTCCTGCTGAACATAAGAAGGGATCTTTCTTCCCTGAATATACAGCTTTTGCCGATTTTGTCATGATAAAGGGAGGGTGGAGAAATTTGTATTTACTGCTCAAGCCATATAGGCTAAGGACTGTACGCCCGAGGAATCATGATCCTGAGGGTTTTATCTCCCAAATGAAGGCTAAGCACTAGACTGGGACCTTCGTCCACAACTTTTATTTTATTGATGATATCATCAAGAACATTTTTGATTTGAACTTACAAGATGAGAGGAAGGCAAGATTCATTGCATATTCAAAAATGGTAAGAAGAAAACAGGAAGAGATGCCTGGTTTTGATCTTGTACTTGGTGACAAAGATGAGCTCAGTAAGGAAAATTATGCTCTCGACAATTTTGAGAGTGTAATAGGGGTCTTAAAGGAAGAAAGGATTGTAGAAGAAAGGGGAAAGTCACAAGTTACTGAGGAGTACCCTAAGGTAAGAATTGAAGAAAGGCCTACTTATTGGCCTCAAGGGAAGATAAAGGTATTTTCCAGAAGAAAGAGAGGTAGGACAAAGGAGGTTACAATGAGTGGTGCACCTTCTGTCCCAAGGAAATTAGTGCCTGGTACTATTGATTTGGATTCTCCTCTGAGGTTTTCAGAACAAATTCACCCATCATCCCCAAAGAAGCACAAGACTGATAGTATGGGGGATGATGGCCAAAGGGGTGATGATGAGGAAGACATTATTGTAACTCCAGATGAAATGAATCTAGAGGTGCCATTAGACCCAGCTGATGGTGCAACAGGTTCAAGAACAATCACCCTAAGATTGGGGAAGGATGAGATTAAAGGGATTACAAATAATGACAATTTGAGGATGGAGGCTTGCAAAGAGTTCATGATGGATGACTCTTTTATTCATACTCGAGATTTTGAAGATTTTGTATGGATAGCTCATCTCTCATCTTATTATGAGAAGGTAGCTCATGAGCGAAGTCTATATCCAGAGCTCCCATAGCAGGTAATCCAGTCAAGGGCGAGAGTGCAGATGAAGGAAATGTTTAAAGAGATCACACTAGAACAGGGCAAGGCATTGGTTCAAAAGTGTGGAATATTGTTACTCCCTGAATGGGATATTGTTGATGCTGTAGTATTTGACACAGTAAGAAGGGCCAATAGGCCACTACTTGCAACAGAGGAGGAGGCTACATTGGCACTTAAAGGATCAACCTTTAGTGAGGAATGGGATGCTCGGGCGATATGGTCATTATCCATTGGGTCTAGAAAGCCTATTGTTGTAGAAACATCTAACTTTAGTGATCATTTGGTTGTAAAAAGAGTTGCTGACACCCCTGCATTGGAGGCTGTTGACATGGTTGTGAATGTTGCCAAATTCACTAGGGCAACTGTGGAAGATTTAACTAAAAACCGAGATACTCTGAGGAGCCATTATAATGAAATTACTATGGAGTATAATAAAAGTCAACAAAAGGTGGCAGAATTGGAAATTGAGATGGCCTTACTAAGACAACAGATGGAAACCTTGAGGCCTCAAAGGCAGGCTAGCTTTAGCCATACTATTCCTGACCCACCATTTGAGCAGCCTCAACCTTCTGCATAGGAGCAATCTTGGGCTATTGTCCCATATAATATGGGACAAGTGCCTATTGCAATTAAAAGAGCTAGTGACTTGGGTGGAGATCCTTCTAGGGAAGAGTTAATCTGGCAAGTTAAAAAATATAAGGAGATGGTAAACCAAATCCGGGAAGCAGCAGGAAGGAATAACTCAGAAATTGTTGATACTATGTGGAGGCATTTACATAAATAGGTCCAAAGTAAGCTAAACGGTGTTCATGCAAATTATGCCTTCATGTTACAAGCACTCGAATTGTTTCCAAGGGATAGAGAATTGGCTATCCCTTTGTTAAATAGGTGGGGCCCTAGAATGGAGAAGTTAAAACTTATGGCAGTTGGGGCAAAACAACATGGGAACAAATATCCTACAGTCATAACAACATATCAATTTGTTAAGAGTATTATGGAGCAAAAGTTTTAGGGGTCTGCTGCTCCTATGGAGTCTAAAATCAATGTATTGAAGAATATTTATGATGGAAAAGACTTGACTCCACTACCTCATATTTTGCATAATCAAGATAAGGTTAAGCCTTTGCAGGTATGGAAAGAGCAGATGAATAATATAATGATTGCCCAAACGCATGAGATATGCAAAAATGTTGATATCCGTATGTTGGAAAATACTTTGGAAAAGTTATCGTTTGTCATTAGTTTCCTGGAAAACTTTGATAAAATGGCCACATCATTAATGATAAAGTATGTGCCTTACCGAAAAATGGTGGACCAAGTGGTGACTTTCAATTGGCCGTTTGAGGAGGATTTCGAGTCATGGAAAAGGGTGTTCATTGATGAACTTGAATTATGAATGACTTGGTTGAGAATTACAATTTGGTCATGTAAAATATAGGTTTGGCCTTAGATATTATATTTTAAAATGCATTCTCTTTCCGGATTCAGGTACAGGTTGTTCAAATGAAATCAGTGCAAAATGGTTAAAGGATGCTTTGGTGTTAGGGAAGCGATACTTGGAACAACACTTCTTCTTCCTCCACTACAAGCTGATGATCACTTTTGTTTTGGCTTTTTCCCTCTCTTGCCAACATATGATGTAAAGATAACTGATTAGGGATTAGCGGTCCAGTAAGAAATGGACATGTGTATTCTCTAGCCTGAAGCTTGTTGGCTCCCTTGTTTTTATAAAAGGGAATTTTGGGCCGAGAAGAGGTTCTGTTGAAATTACTCAAGATACATAGGATAAGAGTCAAGTAGCATAGAAAGAAGAATATGTCCAGGTTTTGAGTCCGATTTGAGAACTTAGTAAATCATGGGGTTCTTGAGCATACTTATGTTAACCTTGTGATTGTTTTGAGTCTATTTTCTCTCCTATTGTGTTGGTTTGTATGAATTATTAATGAAGTATTGATCCAAGATGATTTTCATTAATTTCCATTTGTTATTTACTATGGATTATGTTTGACTATGGCTCTGGTTCAAAGAACTGGTTAAATGCTTCAGTTATTCAATAAGTTTATGTGAATTTACACATAGGATTTATCAAGGAGTAATAAAATCAAGTATCGATGTATGGATTGTAATGCTATTCACACAAATCATAGGTGCTTTAGATGAAAATTACCCTGTAGTTCAGTTCCTGGTTTGACTTCGTGCTTTAGGATAAGGCACTAGAATTCTGACTACTTTTCGTCCTTGTATTTTGCGTCATAGCTTCAGGAAATTTCAATTGAATAACTCATATCAACACACTTAGGTGTTATTTCAATTCCTTGTTAAGTAGATCTGAGATTTCCTAAGAAGTAGCCAATTTCTTGAAGGTTTATCTCTCTTAACAGTGACGGGAATTCATCTGTTGTCTGTCCATGCACGAGCAAATCATTTCTATCATGAATGACAACATATTTTAGGAAAACCCTCCTGGATCTTACAGAGTCCGAAGTGTAGGAGAGATAGCAACTTTACTATTATCTTCTCGTTAAGTTGGCACGGTGCCTTCAAGACTTTAATAATTGAGCATGGCAAGCTCATAGAAGCTCTTGTGGGTTCTGTTGGGTTGTTATAAAAAATGCCAACAGAGTAAGTTTACTCAAGTTGTGGATGTTAGAATGAGAGGAAGAGTCTCTCATTTATAGATTTCTAATATGGAAGAAAGATTGAAATTGATCGATGTGGGATCATTCAACACCCAATGGCCAAGTGCCACTTGTCAAGATGTGAATGGTTGATGGTTGTGCACATTTTGGTCAATGTGCATGATAAATGCTATGAGATTCAAGTCTGAAATTTGAATGTGACATGTTGAAGGGAGAGAAGAATGGAGTTAATGTCACTTGGATCAAGGCTAAGGACATGTAAGAGGCATTAAATGCCTTGTTGGAAGGACCAAGCCCACTTGAATTTGAATTCAAATTTGAGGGAATATTCCCCCTTTATTCCATGTTGAGAGAAAATAGAGATTTAATAAATCAAAGTAATTGATTTATTGTGCAAGTTGCATTCTCTAGAGGATGTGACATAGATTAAGATTAAATCAATCAAAGCTTAATTAATTTAATGAGGAATTAGGAGATGTGACAACTTTGACTTGAATTTATGAGTTAATTTAAATCAAGAATTGTGAAGAAAGATTTAATTAAATAAATGATTTGATTTATTTAACTAAAGGGGACAATGTTAGATTAAATCAAATAAGGTTTAATTTATTCAATTTAATAAGAGGACTTTAGAGACTTAATTTAAATAAAATGAATTATTTAAATGAACAAGGATAGAGGGTTAATTAAATTAAATTGATTAATTTAATCAGCAGAGGAGAAAGACCTAATTAAATAAATAATGATTTATCTAATTAAGGGATGAAAGGTGTTGATAAGCTGAGAGTATGATTCAAGAAGAAATGATGTTAGTAGGATCAAGATTAGGTGCATGTATATTTTACGTGTCTACATTTTTCCCCTCTTTGAAGCAATGTACTTGTTGCATTGGTTCAAAGAATAAACTGTTGTGATTGAAGTTCAAAATTTTTCTGATTTTCCAAATGCCCCATTGTTGCCCTAGCAGAAGAATTATGCTGGTATACTGCCCCCTCAAGAGATCGAGTGGAAATGTTCAATTTTCCAATCGAGATCATGATAAAATGTGTGAGGAGTGGTTCTATTGATCAGAGGGCAAAAGATAATTCTTTGATGTAAACAATTCTGATGATGTATAAACACTCATCGGCCATGGGTAGCCTCGTGTATATTTTGATACAACACACTTATTTTCGATAGAAATGTTAGTAAAGATAGAAGAATAAGAAGAATAAGATGGATGGAAGGAGGATCCAACAAGCCTACGTTATGATGATGATTATGATGATGATTTTCTTACCAAGAGTTGGGATTTTAAAATGACCAATTACTTTATGTTTGATAACACACATAGGTACGATGCATCAAGCTATAAAGGACCAAGATGGCGTTGTACCTAGTGTGATGGACTTTGACTTGAAAATTAGATAGGAGTATTCTTGTTCACACTTGACGTACATAAACCTTGCTAAGACAGACCTAACAAAGCAAGTATTTGCCAAGTTATTTTACAAGAGTATCCAACAAGCACAAAAGATAAAAAAGATAATGATCATTGCCCCATTCCTTTCTCTCTAAACCTGTTTTGTTTAGGCATCATTGAGAGGTCCTTGGAATGAGCACAATAAGATAAGTCAAAAAGACCAAATAAAGTAAACAAACAAGCTAATGTTCTTCGTACCGCTAGCCAAGGGTAAACTATTGGGGGGTACCTGATGCTTATGTCCATCGTGGGAAAGATACATCCTAGGACATGTTGTGATCAGGGTTTTGGTGGGACTGATTGGGTGATAAGATATTGATACTCCAAGTTGACCAACTTGCTTGCTTACTGACCTAGACTTGAGACTTCTGACGATTAGGGTGTTCACTTTTGAACCTGCTAGACTTGCTTCTGACTGCTTCACCAAAGGATGAAGGCGATGATTGATTTTATTATGAGTGAGACAATCACGGGTGAAAGCGAGATGAGATGGATGCACCATTTTGGATTTTTAGATATTTTGAGGCTGTTTTGATTTTTGATTTTGTTTTGGATTTTCGAGATTCTATGAATGTTTTTGGATTTTATGTCTCAGGGGTCGATCAAGGATGGCCTTGCCTACGTTTAAGCTCAGAGACGATGTAGTTCAGATTGACAATAGACTTGATTAATGAGATAAATGGGAAAATGGATTGCCCTTGCGACTGACGCTTAAAGGACTGACCTAAAATGTGAAATAGATGGGCAAATAGATTGCCATTGCGACAGACGCCTAAAGAACTAACCTAAAATGTGAAATAGATGGGCAAACGGATTTCCATTGCGACAGACGCCTAAAGGACTGACCTAAAATGTGAAATAGATGGGAAAATGGATTGCCATTGCGAAAAACGCTTAAAGGACTAACCTAAAATGTGAAATAGATGGGCAAATGGATTTCCATTGTGACGAACGCCTAAAGGACTGACCTAAAATGTCTTGGGGGATGATCAAAGATCAACCTTGCCTATGTTCAAGCTCAGAGATGATGTAGTTCGGTCGATAATTGAATTTGATGTTTTTTTCTAACTTTTTGAGATGGTTTGGATTTTGAATGATTTTTTGATGTTTTTGATTTTTTTGATTTTTTGAATGTTTTCTGGGTTTTTCGCATGATTTTGACGATTTGGATACAGATATGCATGATGATATCAATGCTCTGTTTTGGGATTTTGTTGAAAACCAAGGTAGGATTGATTGATTAGATTGATGGATTGATAGTTTGACTAAGTGTGTTAAGTCAAACAAAAGTGATAATGCACTCGTAAACTCTAGGAAGTTGTGTTATCCTAGAGTAAACTCGTACATTAGGGGGTAGTTTGACTAAGTGTGTTAAGTCAAACAAGTTGATGATGGATTGGATAATTTGACTAAGTGTGTTAAGTCAAACAAGGTGATAATTGATTGGATTTGATTGATCAAGATTTGGAAGCTTGATTTGGAACAAAATTGTTTTGATGATTTGATGTGACGTTGAAGTACACATTAGATGAGACTAATATGATTTTTTTTTATCGATGTTCGACAAAAAATAAAGCTTGATAAGGAATGTCTTCCTGTCAAAATATGCCATGGGCTAGTGATTTGGCATTTTGGCTCACAAATTCTTTGACCAATCTGATTTCACGTTTGCCAATGTTTAGATTACCAGATAAGTTAGAGGATATATATCAAGATTTATTCCTGAAGCAAGATGTAAATATCTGCCCCCAGTGTCTAGCAATGTATGGAATGCCATGGGTGGACGCTTGGATAAATGGATGGATATATATGGTAAGCATGCAAAGGATGCCAAGGATTATCTTGTGACAAGATAAGGTGCTCGAACAAGGGAATGCTCATTTGGATAATGCTTCAAGGCTCAAATATTGTTGGGTAGGATAGGATCAATGAAAATGACTCATGTCAAGATGTTTACCATAAGCAAGTGTAAAGTGTGCACCAAACTTGGTCAAGATCAAGATAACTTGGAGTATGGATGTAGATGGATGAAAATGGATTGGATAAATGGTTCATGGATGAATGGATTTATTATGGGTAAAATGGAGGGAATATTGGCTTTATTATGGATGGGATGAGATGCTTCCAATTGAACTAGCGCACACAGATGCTCACTTCTACACATGATGTCTGTTTGCCAAGTTTTCATCATGGTACTTGCCCAAAGTGCCACTGAAGTGGTTTTCACTAGAGAACGACTTTTTTCTTTACTGTTTTCAATCCTTTTTTTGATTTTATTTTTTGATTTTTGGATTTTTTAATATTTTTTTTGATTTTTTTGTATTTTTTTGAGAGATTTTAAGCTGATGTTGAACCACCTGGTGGTGCTAATGTAGATGATTCTATCATAATGTGGCTTTTGTCATAATGTCCATCGATATCCTTTTTGAAGTAGCTACTTTGCCAAGATACGTGCACTTGAAAGCAACTTTTGAGATCCCTGATCTGCTTTGCTGATACCAGAGTTAACTCCTTTGTGCGCACATCACAATAGAGTGCCTTTTGAATCCTTATGATGAAGGGTCGTTGCCAACACATGGTCAATGTGAGAATTGGATATCATGCGTGGAGGCATGGATGAAGTGTTTTTAGGAATAAAAGATGGATTGGTTGACTGTTTGGATCCTTTGACTCGTCAAACTTGGGAAGATGAACAATGATGGGTGGATACGTAAGTGCATGGAATTAGGACCAACTGCTTGATATAATTTGTACGTTGCTTGAGAAGACTTCTTTTTCCTTTGTGGACATATTTGATGGATACTTGCCCCCTTTTAATTTTTCCCCATAGTTTTCTTTGACTAATGGAGTTTGATAGGGATAATATTTCTTTGTATTCTTTGGCATCCATATGTATTTGATTTGTCTGATATGATTCTTAGCTTCTTTCGCTTTGATAACGTTCTTCATGCTTTGATTCAAATCTTTATTTTGATGTTGGTCCCAATTCCTAGATGGGGTGATGGGTGGATGAAGATTCGTGACGTGGCGGGTTGCAGTATTGGCATTGGTTTCACCATAAGGATTCTTCGTACCCCCTATGTTGATGTTTGCTTGAGACGAAGTTGCCCCCAGTATTGAATAACCAAGACCTTGATGCTTAGGATTGCCAATAATCTGCACTGGTTCCAAGATACCTTGTTCATGTAGGCCTAATCCTCTGCCTTGATAATTCATCTGTTGAAACATTTTATTTGCAATAGGATATGATTTAAATTAGAAACAAGGTGCTACTCCTTCTCTGTTCTGTGGTGGATCTTCAAAAGTGACAACTTCTTTATTGATGAAATAATTTTCCCTTAAAAAGGTGAGTGATCCAAGTTTATAAGTGATAGGATCTTCCATAAGTGGGATAAATTCTTGATTTATCTCTTTGGCTTGATCTTGTGAAATATCAGATTTTAATGCTTCTTTGAGAGGTATTGATGATTCACTGTAAAAGTCTTCTTCATGATTCATTCTTGATATGCTTTCACATGATGTTTCTAATTCATGACTTCTATAGGAGCCCTCTTCATGACCTATTTCTGATATGTCTCTGGATTTCTCTATATCTTGATCATGTGTACAAATGTTAAGAGTAGGAGACTCTTGTTCCTTGGTAATGATATCAAGAGTATGAGACTCTTGTTTTGAATGAAGATCATCTGCGTGTCCATCCAAAGAAAGCATCTCACGGGTAGATGGAGGAGTATGTGCTATATGGATATGATCATCTTTTGTGACATCTTGTATAGATAGGAGAGTGTCCATTATATCATTGTAGTAGCTTGGAGATACAAATTCTTGATCTTGAATGATTTTGGAATTGCTTTCGACATGCTTTGGATCAAGTTCTTGACATGGGTCAATTTCAAATAATGGATTGCTTATAAAAGGCTCTTGGATATCTTAATTAGGTATAGGAAGTTGCTCAAATGTCATGAGGTCAAAGGATGTTCATATTTTTTGGAAAAGATCATTGCTAGACCTTGGTGAAAGATGTTGATCATGCTTTGGAATAAATTCTTGACAGGTTAGTGCCAGTAACTGAATCAGATTTTCATAACAGGTTATTCATGATATAGCGATAAGTCTACTAAATTGCTCTGATGATTGCTTAAGTTAAATACTCATTAGGAATTCATCCCTCTGTTTAAGCATATCTAGTGCATCAAGTGAATTTTGATTGAATGGATAACCCCCAGACAAGTTTTCTAGGTCAAACTATGTAGTAAGCTTGATCACGAATTTCCACTCAGCATGCGGTTGCCTATTTACTAAAAAGAATCTCTCAAATTTAAACCATGTTCACATTAATTTTAGTTGCATTTAAGTTCACATAGAAGCTCTATACACCACATGGCCATTCCAAGCCTTTTCTAGAGATACTTTCAAAAATAATTCTTTAAGCATTTTGTTTCCAGAACATGTAATTTTTTAGCGAAATTGAACTCCTAAATGATTTTGTGGGACCCTTTCCCTTGAAGATTAGAGAAAATAACATAAAAATTTATAATAAAATACCCATAGGCCAAAGCATGTCTTGGTACACATCCTCAGTGGGCAAGGTTTTGTCTACCAAGAAGATCCAAAACTGAAGGCGTCAAGAAACCTTTAATTAAATGAAGCAATATCCCATTTACCAAGATAGACCAACATCACTAATGCAAACATTTACACTGATTTCTGGCAAGGAAAAAGGTGATTAAACACATTCACAACAAAATATTTTTTAAAAAGTTAGAAAACCCTAAAATTTCAAATATATTTAAAAAAATATTTATAGTGGACATGTATGTGATAGTGGCCAACCCGCCAACCCCTACAAGAGCTTACAAAAGAAATTCTTGAGTTGGAAAATATTCTAAAAGCTCATTGACCAACCTAGAATGCCTAAAAGAGATGTCACCTCATGTAATGTTGTGAACGTAGGGTATATGCAAAGAATGAATTTGATTGTAAAGGCTTCAAAAACTCCAAGCCTGTGCCATGCAAGAATAGTGCAGAATAAGAAAGAATGGATCTATTTAAAAGGCTTTAGAAACTTTTAGATGAATGCATGATTATGAAGAATGGTTATCTTCTCGAGTTAGCGCTGGAATATATAGAAACATAAAAAACATGCATGGAAACTAAAATAACATCATATGCAACACCCTATCCAAGTTCAACGCTCGAGGTTAGTTATTTGTCCAAGATTTCATGTCTTATTTTTATGTACATGGACAACCGAAGAAATGAATTTCATTGTAAACGCCTAATGACGTAATTACGACATCCTTCACCATACTTAGTTAAGTATATATTAGCATAATTAATATATAATGTATATTTTATATAATAATTTTTTTTACAAAAATATAATTATACTACTAATTATTAATATATATTATATTCTTTACTAAAACTATTAAATACATATATATAATTATTATTTTTGATTGGTAAACGCTTTTGACTGGATTTTTGAACTAGTGAGGCCATATTTGGGGGACCTCATCCCCTTCATTCTGCTCCACCTTCTCCTTTTCCTCCTCAACTCCTCCAACCCTTCCTCTTCTCCTATTCTCCTCCTCTCCCACTTCTTACTCCTCTCCTCTCCTCTTCTCCTCCTCCTCCTATCCCCCTCATTTCCTCCTCCTTTCTCCTTCCCTCCTCCTCTGCTTCTTCTCCTCTAGCACACCTCACTCCTCCTCTCTACCTTCTGTGTTGCTACTGCCACCCCTACAACCCCGCATCTACTTCCATGCTACTGTTTCCACTTCTAGATCCCTATCACCGTGCCTCCTTCCTTGCCCACTAGCTCCCATTCACCATCCCTTCTTCCACGTCCTCCTTCACACATGTAGTCCTCTTCACCTTAGATGCCATGCAAAGCCTCCTATCAACTACCAACATCGATTGACACCCTCTAGCCTACTGCCACCACCAACCTTCCTCCGTCTTTGACCTTGCAGTAGAATTCTCTAGCATCAACCTCACAACCACCACCATCCTTTGCCAGTCTCCACCAAAATCTTCCTATGGTCCTACGTCCTCCATGCACCATCCTCTGAGCGTTCATCCCACCATCCACTGGTGGGATTCAAATACGTCTAGACGAGTAGTGAACTACTGCTTGCAACTTGTCATTGCACTGTGGGGTCATCCCCTACATATATAAATTTATTATAATTAATAATTATTATATTTTTATATAATACAAAATATAATTAATACTATATATTGTATAATATAGATTAAATTATATATAATATAATTATATTTATTATTATATAATAGTATATATAGATTATATTATTATATACTATATTTAATAGTGAAAATTATTAAATATAAATATGAAATTATTATTATTAATAATTATGTCGAATGCGTTCCTTATATGAAGTGGACAACCTGCTTTCAAAAATCAATGGTTGAAAGTTATAGAGAAGAATGCAAGACGATTGAAATGATCTAAACCATCAATTTTTTTAAAATATTAAAAATATAATATATAATTAAAGAAAAAACTACACTCTTATCCAATCTTAGCTTTAAAGTACGAAAAGGTAGGATAAAAATACATTTTTTTCTTTAAAAAATTTCAAACTTAGATTTTTAGATTTCTTATAATAAATATAATATATAAATAATAGATTATATATTCAAATCTTTTAAAAATAAAATTTGAATTTATTTTAATAATTATTTTATATATAATAAGTTTTTAATAAATATAATTATGTTTTCAATATTAAAAAAAATAAAAAAATGTGAATTGAGTTTTTACCTTTTTAACAGGTTTCATTTTATTTTTAACTTTTTAAACTTGTAATTTTAATGTAAAAGTTAAAATTCTAGCTTTAACAATTTTAACATGGTTTATTTTTATTATTTATTTGAAGTATATTTTAATTTTTAATTTTTTTAACTTATTTAATAATTTAACTATATTTATGGTTAATTTGATAAATTATAATAACTTTTTTATTTGTTAATTAAGTTTATCTTTCAATTAATGTTAGTATTGTTTGTGTGGGAGGTAGGGAGGGCGTCCCTCCAAGGTGGCGGAGGAAGGTGGCAAGTGCAGCCACGTTGGAGCTATACGAGGGAGATAGGTGCCGAGTGGTAAGCCACGATGGCAGGGGAGAGTTTGCTTGTCTCATCGATAAGCCTAAAGTATGGGGAAGACAACTCATTTATCTTCCCGAGATGCAAGAAATGATGGAAGATAATGGGAAGCGGGTTATCATCTGCACTTGGACAACTTGCATGAAAGAGAAGGACGATGGTGTGGCTAGTGGTGGTTGGCAATCGAACTCATTTAAGGATTTTATAGCCTTTCTTGGGCATTTGTTTTGGTTCAGTTTTGTGGGTGAGGTTTGGTATCTATTCTATCGAGTGCTTCCTGCTAGGAGCCGATTGGCTGGGTCCTCCAAATTTGTGATAGAGGTTTCGGTTGCGGGTGTGGCTTGGTTCAGGGAAAATACCCCCATTTCGCTCAAGTCGAAGAATAGGCTGACTACTTTTCGTATCATCACCGATCAATGACTCAAAAGAATTATGCTCAATTATGAGCCATTGGTGTTAGTTGTAGTAAAAATGGTCTTGGGTTTGAGTTTCTTTGAGGAAACAAAGTACGAGCGTGACAATTTGCAGATATCATCCCATTTCTTGGCATCTCTATTGGACAATCTGGTTTTAAAGGTTGAAGCAAGGAATTTGATGCGCAAAATTTTCAAACCCGGATTGCTTAGTGGAATGGATGAGCTCCTTTGGGTGGTGGTGGTAGGAAGAGGATGTCTACGGGCTTCAGAGGTGGTAAAGGTGAAGGACAAAGACACGGTGAAGCTTTATCCATTCCTCTCGGACCTTCATGGTCCAGGGCTGATGAGGCATAGGGCCATAGTTGCGATGGCGGTCATATTTCTGAAGAATTTTTTCGGGCTAATGGCGATTGATAGCGAGGACTAGAAAGAGGAGTTTGAAGACTTCGCGTTTTTGAATAAGTTTTTGTAAATGGCAGCGTATGTTTTTAGTATATAACAGATAGTTGTTTTTTTGTTAATTCAAGCACGAACTGGTTAGATATGTTTAAGAGGATAGACTGTTCGAAGCTTTGGCCTGCATTTTTGGGGGTCTGTATAGACATTTTCTGGACATAGTTTTGGTTTCTGGTGAAATTGGTTAAAATTTGTTGTATACCTGCATCACAAATGGTTGTACTTTGGGTTTATGAATATAAAATCATCCTTATGTATCAAAAAAAAATGTTAGTATTGTTTGTAATATATTAATTATTTTTTTTGGATACTTTTTTTTTGGAAAAAGACTATTCACTTGTAGATTATATTGATATAATATTAGATAATTACAAAAGTGCTTTTAGAAGGCTAGAACTATGCAAGTTGGAGATTTACATGGAAATATTTTTATCAACCCAACTGCCAACCTAAATTACATCTGATTGCCCAAATTTTAAAACCCTACACAATACAATTTGTTGAAGGAAATAAAAAAACTACTATGGAAAGCTCAATCACCCCTGCGAGGACACTGAGTAAAGTTCTCTCCTTGCTCCTCCTACACATGACAAAGAACTTGACCTATGGAGTCATTTTGATTTGATCTAGTAGTTGAGATACAAACACGCCATTACTGCCCATGTTTATCTTGAAATGAGGCAGCTAACCATTACACTTTGAATTTAGGCCATCAAATATGAGATAGATGTCCGAGATTGGATCTTTGATGAGCTTTAATACATGGTCATTGATCACCCCCTTAAATTCAGGCCATTGATCACCCATAGACCGCATAACCATCAACGAAGGGAAAACAACATATCGAAGTGAGGCACCCCAGAGTGCCCTTGATGCAACATTGACGAAGGGACCACCGAATATCGGCGTGAAAACTTTTCGGGTCCTTTCGATGTAGTGAAATCTCATCCTTGCATGCTTTAGATGCAAAAAGCACTAATATTGGTGTGACCATCGCTACCCTGCACACCACTTGTTGGACCGTCGTGGTGTAGTGGTAAGTAGTACCGCAACCCCATGACCTCCATTCCTAACCACCATGATATCGTGGTGAGCCTTTACCTCTCGCATGCTTCCTAATCGTTACCCCGCAAGTCATCTCACTGACCGTTGCGGGACCGCGGTAAACCGTCACACACAACCCTTCACATATCGCCGCACCACAGACCACACTCCAAGCTACCACAACATTGCGGTGAACACTTCATGCCACTTCCCTTACACCATGCCACCATCATCAAATAAATTACATAAAGCTCTCTAATGAAAATATTTATGCCACCTTAAGGAAGCTTTTGACTTGGGAAGCTTAAGACAATTCTGGTGCCACTGCTACCCCATGCACCACCTACTAGACCGTCGTAGTGTAGCGATAAGCAGGTATCGCTACCCCGTGCCCTCCATTCCTAACCATCACAATACATATTTTTAGATACATATTTTATTAATATTTCAATTCTAATAAATTGAAATTTTGGTTTTTTTAATTTAATCATTTATTAACTTAATTTTTTTGTTATTCATTATTAATTTTTTAAAATTATTATGTTTATTATTATTCGAGTTTTGATATATTTTGACTTTGCATTTAGTTTATTCTATTTTAATTTTTTATTTATATTTAAGTTTGAAATTTATTTTTATTATTTATGTCTTTTATAAAATTATAAAATATTAAAATTAATTTAATTTATAATTATTTGTCTTATTTTTTTTATTAATAAAAGGCATATTGTCGACTTTATATTAATGTATTATAAAATAATTACATATCTTCATACATATTTGGATAATTGTTCATGCTTTGAGCTTATAACTCTGAGAAGCTCCAGATGTTAAAACAAAATTGTCAACTATCAAAATATGAGATTTTTACAAAATATCTGATATTTGTTTACCTTACAAACTATCTACTTTCAAACTGTCTTATATATGATATCATATAAGCAAAATGTTGTGACTGTATAACATTGAATCATGCATTTCCAACTGATGAACACTCCTCCTTTCTTTCTTTGACCATGAACTGGTATGCCGGTGGTGTGGAATGTGATTTCACTATTATGTTCATGTCTGGAATGTATGGATGAGGCTTAGGCTGAAGCTCATGCATCTTTCTCTCCTCTGCTTGTGACTCTACAGATTCTACTATCTCCTTTTGTTTGATAATTTACTTGTTGACACCTTTTGTATGATGACAATGATGAGTAAGGAGAAATGACAAAGCATGGTATTTTGATTTGAAGCTTCTCTCCATGTCTTCCCCTACTTCATAATGATGACGTGCAAGAGCTCTATAAAGATGGTATATGGATAATCATTATTTAATTATTTGTCTTATTAAAGTTTAATTATTATATAATAATTCTATTTCAAATTTTTATTTTTATTTATATAATAAAATGAATTTCAAACTTAAAATCTAAATTAACAGTTATAAGTGTGTGCGAGAAAGAGAAGATAAATTTTGATTAGTCATTTCATTCCAACAATCCAAGCATAGCACATGTTCCTAGGGATTTATGCTTAGGGTAGCTTGTCATTTGATTAAGGACATGATAATTCACCTTTATAACCTCTTTAGTGTACCCATTGCACACTTAAGGAGGAAAATAGATAGAGAGAAGGGAGAGGGGGATGGAGATAATATATAGAGGCAAATAGAGAAAAAATAGAAAGAAAAGAAGAGATAAAGAGAGGGGGAAAAATGGGACAAAGGAGGAGAGATGCAGATAGACAAAGATAGAGATAGAGAGAAATGAAGATAGAAATGGAGGGATAGAGATAGGGAGAGGGAGATACAAAATGAGAGAAGAGAGTAAAAAGATAGAGATAGAGATATAGAGATATAAAGAGAGAAATGGAGAGATAGAGAGGGAGACAAAGAGATATAGAGAGATAAAAATAGAGATAGATATATGGAGAAAGAGGTAGACATGTAGAGGAATAAAGAGAGAGAAATAGAAAGAGAGAAGAAGAGAGATAAAGAAAGAGCAAGAGGAAAAGAGAGAAGAGGAGAGACATAGATAGATATAGTCACATAGAGAGGGATATAGAGAGATAGAGAAATAGAAGGAGACAAAAAATATATAGAGGTAGAGAGATAAAGAGGGAAAGGGAGAGAGAGAGGGGGGATATAAATAGGGATGGAAAAAGAGAGTAAGGGAGAAGGAAAGTGACAAAAAGAGGAAAATAGAGAAACATAGATAGAGGTAGAGACAAGGGAAGACAAATATAGATAAAAATAGGGTAGAGAGAGGAAGAGAAAGATCAAGAGATAATGAGAAACATAAAGATAGAGAGGGATATAGAGATATAAAGCTCTATCTCTATGTTCCTATATATCTCCAAATTTGTACATCTCTCTCTCTCTATATATATATCTCCCTCTCTCTACTTCTCTCTCTATATAAATTCCTATATCTTTCTATCCCTCCATAGATCCCCTCTTTGTCTCCCCGTCTTTATATCTCTATTTCTCTCTCCCTCTCTCTCTATATCCATCACCATATCTATCTCTATCTTCCTTTCTATCTCTCCCCCTATCTCTATCTCCTTACCTCTCCCTGCATCTCTCTCTTTCCCCTATATCTTTCCTAATGTATCTCTCTCTCTCTCTCTCTCTCTCTCTCTCCCTATCACTCTCTCTTTCTATATCTCTCTACTCCTCTATTCTCTCTCTATTTCTCTTCCTCTCTCTCTCTATCTCTATATATATCCATATCTATCTCTATCTCAATATCTCTCTCACTCACTTACACACTCCCTATTTCTCCCTCCCTATATTTATCTCTATATATTTCTCTCACTCTCTCACACACGCTCCCTATTTTTCCCTCCCTATATATGCCTCTCCCCCCCCTCTCTCTCTCTCTCCCTCTCTATCTCTATTACTTATCTCTATCACCTCATTTATCTCTCATTCTTCCCCCCTCTATCTCTATCTTCCAATCTCTCCCTCTCCCTCACTCTTTATATCTCATTATATCTATCTCTCTCACTTATTCACTCAATCTCTCCCTCCATCTCTCCTACTCTCTCTCTATCCACCTCTACCTCTCTCTATATATCACTTCCTATATCTTTATCTTACTCTCTCCAACTCCCCCTCTTTCATTGTCTCCCTTTTTTGTCTCTATTTATCCTCTCCCTCTTTGTCTCTCCTTCCATCTCTCCCTCTATACATTTATCTATCTATCTTTATCTTTGACTCTTTGTATCTCACCCCCTTTATCTTTCCCAAGTTGTATCTATCTCTCCATCTCTTCTTTCTATCCCTATCTCTTCCTCTTTCTATCTCTCTCTCTCTCTCCCCCCTCTCTCCCTATCACTTCCTTTTTCTATATCTTTATACTTCTCCTCTCTCCTCTCTCCTCTCTCATCTATTTTTCTCCTTCCTCTCCCTCCCTCTCTATATATTTATACATAACTATTGCCCTCTCTCTCTCTCTTATCTATACACACACACTCCTTGTTTCTCCCTCCCTACCTCTATCTCTATCTCTCCATATTTCTTCTTTCATCACTCCCTCTATCTCTATCTTATTATCTCTCCATGTCTCTCTACCCCTATATCTTTCCATCTCTACCTCTTATATATCACTCCCTATATCTTTGTCTTTCTATCTCTCCTTCTCTCTCCCTTTCTCTCCATATCTATTTATTTACATCTTCCATCTCTATCTATCCCTCTATCCTCTCTCTCTATTTATCTCCCTCTCCTCTCCATATCCCTCTCCTCCATCTCCATCTCCATCTCCATTTCCATCTCTATCTCTATCTCCTTACCCCTTTGTTTATCTCTCTTTCTCTTCCCCCTATATCTCTCCCTCTTTCCACCCCTATCTCTCCCTCTCCCTCTCCCTCTCTCCCTATTTGAAGCATAACATGAGCCTATTGGTAATGGAGCTTAATTGTCTCCTTGATTTAGAGGTTTTGTTTTAGTTGTGTGTAGATCCTTGTAAGTGGATGCATAATTGATTTGAAGTTGTCACTTTTCCATTGAAATTTGAGACCTTTATTGCACAAACATCATTTTCTAAATGGACTACCAATTGACCTCATGTATACTGCACAAATGTATGCAAAAAATAGACCAAAAATTTCCCTAATTTACCTTCCACACATTTCGACGTACCAATTACGCACCAAGGTGTGATTGCTAGTAATAAATATATTTTAATATAGAAAAAAATAAATTAATATATAAAAAAATCTGACAATTTAATTTATCTTTGGAGAGATTAGGAAAAATAAAGAAAGATAGAGGGGGGGACAATTCTATATAGAGAGAGGTATATATATTAGCACTTGCATCGAAAGGAGGTTAAAGATTACGTGGGTAGAATGTTTGCCTATGGATGTGCTCTAAATTCTAGTTGCATGTGGCTATATTAAACAGTTAACAAGTGCCATGTACTGGTAGTACTTGCCTTTTATAGTATTGTAATTATTTTTTCTAGATTTGAAAAAAGTTAATGTAAGTTTTGTTTATTATAGTGTTTAATAGTTTTGTTAATTATAGTGTTTTTATATTGTTATTTAATTTGATTTTGTGTTGCATATTAAAATATTAATTTAATCACTAAATTTTAAATTAATTATTAAATAAATTTAATAAATAAAATATATATTAAATCTATCAAAAATAAATAAAATTTAGATATTACATGTTGGCAATGTTTCTTCTCTTATTATTAATATAATTTTTTTATATATTAAAATGATTATTTATTTTTTAATTTAATAAATATTAAAAAAATAAATATATTATATATATCCTATTAAATTATAGAACATTATATTACAAAAAAAATAGTTTACCTTGTTTTTTCCTAAAAGTTCTCCCATAACACCCCAAACTTCTTAGCCAATTATATTCAAAAGAAATAATTTTTATAATTTTTAAAGTTAAATATTTAACATGTTCACTTTAAAAAAATTAAATTATATTTGAAGAGCATAAAAATTTAATTTTTAATTGGTTCAAAACCAAATTATTAACAATTAATTAACAAAATGAGTTGAAAAACTCACTACAATAGTATTCTTGATGACAAGTACTAATAATAAGTGCTAAATAATGCAATGAAATAAATTTAGACAAATATAGATTTTATTTTTAAAGAAATTAAGTATTATTTGATTATGAAATATTTGTGTACAGATTTAAAACATAAACCAATGCAAATGAAAAAAGAAAGTTGCCATCAAATTGACAAAAATACTGCAAATGGAAATAGAATGTTCCCATCTAGTTATCAAATCAATATTTATTTGGCTTTTATGTGATAAGTGAGATTTTGGAGGCTTTAACTTGATATTTTAGAGGATTTTACCATTAAATTGCATCTGGTTTACCAGTAAATAACAACTAAAACTTGTTTTCCAACAAATTAATAGTGGTTTGCAATGTGAGACTTGTTTCAGGCTCAAATCTACATTATATGTAGCCTATTGGCTCATAAAGAGAGAGAAACTCAAAAGATAGAGAATGAGAGAAAGAGACAAATTTAGATAGATAGATATCAAGAGAGAGAGAGATGGAGATAGATATTGAAAGAGAGATGAATAAACAAAGAGAGATAGAGCATGAGAGAGATAAATACGAGAGACAAAGAAAAAGAGAGAGAGAAAAGAGAAACTAACTTTCAATTGGTTGTTTCATGTCAAAAATTCAAGGATGGCATGTGTCCTTGGGGAGTTATGCTCAAGGTAGCATGTCATTTGATTAAGGATATGATAATTCACCTTTAAAACCTCTTCGATGTACCCATTGCACACTTAAGGAGATAAATATAGAGAGAGAAAGAGAAAGGAAGAGAAACGGGAGAGGGAGATAGAGATAAGATATAGATAAGTGGAAAGAGAAAAAAGAGAAAGAGAGCAAGAGAGGGAGAAAAATGAGGCAAAGGAGGACAAAGAGACAAAGATAGATAAAAAGAGAGAAACAAAGATAGAGGTAGAGGTAGAGGTAGAGGTAGAGGTAGAGAGAGATAAACATAAATAGAGAGATAAAAAGGGAGACAAAGAGATATAGAGAGAAAGGTAGAGATATAGAGGAATAAAGAGGGACAAAGAAAGAGGTAGAGATAGTGAGGGAGATGGAGTAAATAGAGGGAAGAAAAGATATATATATATATATATATATATATATACAGAGAGATAATGAGAAACATATAGATAGAGAGGGATACAAAGAGATAGAGAGAGGTAAAGAGATAAAGAGACAAAGATGAATAGATAGAGATATAGGGGGGTGATTGATATATATCTCCCTATCGCTCTCTATCTCTCTATATCTCCCACTATCTATGTCACTCCCTCTTCCCCTCTCTATATATTGATTTATCTCTCCCTCTCCCCCTCTCTCATTCACTCCATCTCTCCCTCCATCTCTCCTACTCTATATCTCTATCTCTACTCTCTTTATCTCCCTCTCACTCTTCTTTATCTCTTTCTATCCATATCTTTCTCTACCTCTATCACTATCTATTTATCTCTTTCACTATCCCCCTCTATCTCTCTATATCACCCCCTTTCTATGTCTCTCCCTCACCCTTTATACATATTGATCCATCTCTCCCTCTCTCCCTCATCTTCTTCTCTCTCTCCCTCTCTACATATTGCTCTCCCTCTCTCTCGCTCTTCTTTCTCTCCCTCTCTCCCCCATCTTCTTCTCTCTCTCTCCCTCTCTACGTATCACTCTCCCTCTCTCCCCCCTCTACTTTCTCTCCCTCTTCTACCTATCTCTCTCGCTCTCTCCCCCTCTTCTCTATCTCTCCTCTACATATCTCTCTCCCTCCCCCTCTCTCTCTATCTCTCCCTCTCTCTATCTCTCCCCATATCTCCCTCCCTCACTCCCTCCCTATCTCGTGCACTATCTATCTCTCTATCTCTACCTCTCTCTCCCTTTCTCTTTGTAGAGTAGGGGGACCGACCACACCAAGGCTCTAGGTTACGGAGAGTCGAGAGCGAAAGGCTTCCCTAATCTACCTCAATCGCGTAAGTGTTTTATGTCAAGGATAGAGAATGGAGAGCACTCTCAGTGCTTCTGTCACTCTACTAACCAAAGAACTAGGTTTCGACTAAGCGAGTAGATTTTAGGGACCTATACTATACCTCAGAAAACTCTCTACCAAAGGACATCAGTGCAGGATAGGGATGATAATGTGGCACACTGGCATCTCATAGATGCGGTAGTGTCCATACAAACAAAAGGTATAAAAGGACAGTGAAGGGTACAAGAAACCTACTGATAACTTAGCTAAAGATGTTCTAAATGATGAATAAAGCTCTAAATGATAGAATAACTAAAATAACTAGAGAAATGTTGTGACAATGATAAAGACAAGAACAAAAAGGGTTCAACTCACAAAGATTCTAGTTCACTAGCAAGCTCCACACGAACAAGTACCTACACACAATAAATAAGGGAAAAATGTTGGGGCTGTTTAGGGGCTTGCCACAATCAAACCCCCATTTCAGTGTTTCCACCTCCACGGACAACCAGATAGATAGAGATATAGAAATATGATAAAGAAAATAGTGTTGGAAAGGAAACTACCGAACGCTACGAGAAATACCATGCTACTCAAATCCAACAACAAAGTAATAGTAATAAAGTGATACCACCCTCGACCAAAAGCAGTCAAGGCCAATGAGATAGGAATGCAAGTCTACAACTATGGTAGAGTTGATGTGCCCGCAACGACGCCAGAAGTAGTCTCACAAGATACCAAGTTGTAGCTTCTGTGGTAGATGTGAAGAATGTTGTGATGTTGGAAGAGCAAAGACAATAGTGCAACAAGTAGATTGAAGTTACAAGAATGTGGAGTGAGAGTGACTACATGTGTAGAAGATCAGGAATTGCCAAGAAGATGGATTGAAAGTGAAACATAGCCATTTGAAGATGAAATGGGAGGGAAAGAGTCATTCAAAGGTCAACAAGAAGGCGTAGGGAATTATGTTTCATCGCTAATAGAGAACGTAACACCTCTGAAAATTCTAGAGGTAGGAATCCTATCAGGATAGTGGTGGAACCCTTAAAATTTTCTTGGTTCCACTGAATTATAAGGTTAAGCCCTGATTATCATTGTCCTAGGGTTCTGGTTTTATGAATTCATGTCCACATTCTTATTCAACCACCAGGCTTCTATTTTTGAGTTGATTGGTCATGTTAATTCCTAGTCTTTTCATTAATCCTTCATGGCCTTAAGTCTCATGGTTTTACCGATCCTTTCTTTATTCCACCTGTCGTGACTAGGAAGTCCTTTTAAAACAACCTTTGGCACACGTGCTGCAATTTCTCTCTAAGTCAGGTTTTATGTTCTCTCATCGCTCATCGCTTTTTCATTTTCAAATTCCCATGATGAACTGACGATGAGTGATGCCTTGGTCTCTTTTGCATCGGTCGCTTGTGTGCCTTCACATGTTCAATTATGTTTGTGAGGCGGTAACACCCGATGAGTGATGCGGTCAACATTTTGATCCATCGCTACCCTTTTAACTATCATTGGTTGATTTGTGCAGGTTAAGGTTGAACCCGTGACTAGTGATGCCTTGGTTGTGTTCCATCGATGGGTTGCAATGTATCACTGGTTTAGTTTGATTTACCCAGGCGGTAACACGCGATGGGCGATGGATTGGAATATGGCGCCAGACGGGTGCGCGTGGCTTGTTTCACTGGTCTCTCTATTATCATGTGTCATCCTTCATGGGTTAAGTCTCCCCATCATGCGGGCTCAGTACATCGTAGGTTGGGATGATTCAGGCGATTTCCAAATGCATGATGAGCGTGGTGGCTAGGCACCAAAAGTCGGGATCCATTCATATTTACGATCTACGGCTGATGTTTCATCATTGTTTTCTTGGCCGTAACTTGATGAGACTCATGTTAAGAGGTTGAATTACCGATGGGTGATCTACTTCAATTTGTGGTTCTGACTTGCTTGCAAGTTGTAAGGATTGACGTTGCACGTGTCAAGATTGATTATTTCAGGATATGGCCGAGTACGTGGTGGTTTTAAAGCACTTCTTCACTATTTCTAAGTACAACCAATAAAGCAAGTGGTTTTCCTTAATGATCCTTGTTGATTGGGTTTTAATCTCCGGTGATCGACGGTTGAGATATGACATGCAAGTGATTGATTTTTTCAGTCACGCAAGCGAACTAGGATGGCCATTAATTGCAACATGCTATGAATTTGTCTATTTAATGAGGATTTTCCTTCAGATCACTCACCATTTAAATTCAAATTAGTGCTTGTGGTTAATTGTTGCAAGCGCTAGGCAATAAGTGTTGTTGCTTGGTGAATTCTCACCAGGGTGGTGAGCTGGTATTTTGATGAATATGTTGTTCCTGTTGTGTTTCAACAACCTCTTCTGTATATGGTGAAGGTTGTTGGTTTCTCGCACATATCGGGTCCGTGTTGCTAACAAAATGAGTCAACCGACCTCTTCTTCCACACCAGTACATAGGTCGCGATGCTTGAGCTCGCAAGAACTATTAGCTTTTGAACTTGAGAAGGAAGTTGTGTTCAAGGAGGCACTATTTATTTTGAGAGCTAAAAGGAGAGCTCATAGGCAGGCTAAGCGAACTGCTGTTCGAGAAGATTATAATCTTCGGCCTAGAGCTTGCTCAAAGGAACTAGGCAAGTCTGAGAAGAAGAATCCCGATGAGTTTTTGAAAGAATTAATGAGGACAGAGGCAAGCCCTAGGGTTTGTCCTGGTAAACCCAATTCCCCAGTAATGATTAATGACAGCTCCTCAGAGGAAATTGAGGGGGTTGGCCTTAGTAGTGGCCATTGACCTATTGCCCTTGTGCCTTACACTAATTTAGATGAGGAAGTGGTAGTTGAAACTCCACTCTATGTGAGGAGGCCGAGTGAGGGTGTCAGTTCAACCAGTAACAAGGGTAGGTGATGCCCATGTGCTTTGATTGGTAATGATTGGGTCCTGGGTGTGGTAATGCGGTTTCCTGATGTGGGTGTTCTGAAGGGTTTTTGCTGTTAAAAGTGATGGTGAGTTTTTCCTATTTTGGGCAAGGTGCAGGTTACGATGGTGATGCCTTTTGGAAGTCTTATGTGGCATCTCTAGTCGGTGTCTTGGCACCTCTTTTTGCTTTTTGTTTTCCCGTGATATGCAATTGAAAATATAACGGTCCGGGAACGAAATCCCATGAGGTGAAATATCCTTGAAATTATCATAAAATGTAACTGAAATGAACCCTTTGCTTGTTGCTCCCTTAGCCTATAAAAGGGATTTCAAGGTTCATTTTAGGAGGATCTTTTTTGAGACAAAAAATGGCTTAGGTATAGGCTGAACATGAATGAAATACAAAATGTATGTATGGTAAACTAACGTATTGTCTTGGGTTTGAATCCTATGCATGATAATCTTAGATAATTTTGTATGAATCTGTGATATTGTGATATTATTTGAAAACCAAGATACTCCTCTCCTGTATGTGATTATTACAATATTATAAATGAGAAACAAAGTGTTTTTCCATTTGTCTTTCAATGTTTGATTGAAGGTACGATTTTGTTCTTGTTTTAGCCTAAGGGGTTAATTAAAATACTTGAAGGGATTCGTAGGTTTGTAATCAATTACCTAGGATTTTGATAAGAAGTTGTGTCTTGGTAACTGTGAATTTTCATAATGTAAGGCATTATGAGAGTAAGCCATTGATTTCATGATTTATGCATTACCGACTGTCATGTATTCGACTTTGTTCCCTATTGATGAGGCATTAATTTATCTTATGCATGTGTTTGTACCTTGTCGAAGTACCCAAAATACCCTGTCAAAGACTCATAATGAAGATAAAACTAAATCAAACTTCGCTTATTCTAAGATGCAAGTCTGAAATGAAACCTTTCTCCTATCAAATAGAAGGATACTTGAGTAAAGGCTGACCAAAACTTTGCTAAGTAATGTCTATTTGGATAGAGGGGAGCATATCTATGTGTGGTGTTCACCTTTTCATAAAAACCTTTGTGAACCCCACTGGGAATTACCCTCCTTGGTCCCGCAAAGCCTAAAGTGTAGGGGTCAAAGGTTTAAAACCCTTTTACCCATCGAGTTGGTCATTCATTTGTGAGATGCTTGATAATGAAGGGTGGCTACCTTCTAGAGATTTCTTAGGGTGTACTGGAAAAAACACCAACAGAATTGGCAACTCTGCTGGGGAAGAATTTCACTCTCCAGACGCAGATCTTTGAATCACATAGTCAAATGGTGTAAATGGTATGGATAATTTGTTCATATTTTAAAGAATTCTTCATTTTTGGTGGGCTGCAATGTTACTCAAAAGGATCTGAAAGTGACTCCACTGAGGAGTTAGGCCCAGAACATGCTGATGTGATAAGACACTTTGTTTCACTTATTTCCTCTCAATGGGAGGTGGTGACTCTAATTAAAAAACCTGCCAAAAGATATATTGAAGTCCTAGATCCGAGTGCTCAAAGCAAAGCTAAGTGGATGTTGCAAGAAGGCCAGGTATTTTTGCATTACTCTGTGAATATATTATAAGAATTCTTTTATTTTTGAAATGTAAATGATTCCCAATTAAGTGAAAGAGCACAAATTAAGGGGAAAGGGTATGAAATTTGCATGTTTCTAAGTGAGGGTTGTGGAATTGTATGTAGTTATAGAGAGAACATGTAAATCCCGATCTTAAGAAAATAGACCTGGGAAGTTATTGAGAGAAGCTTGAGATTGTGTTTTCAGTAAAAGAATTTTGAGCATCCCTGGTGGTGCATGTAGCAAATCTGGCTAAGTACAACATGATATCTGGTCAGGCCATTAATGTAAACAATGGGCCCCCCTTGTCACATTAGGGAGGTTTCAATAGTGAAAGGTACAATGCCTTAGATTTTAGTACCATTTGTGGATACCCAAATGCTGTACCATACAAGATCAGGGATAAGATACCAATATTTAAAGGTGAACAGACTGAGTCAACAAATCAATATCTACAAGACTTTATTGATGTGATGGGAGACTATGAGGTAACCTTCAAGGATGTAGTTATGAAATTGTTTGTTCAATCTTTGAAAGGAGATGCTAGAAATTGGATATATTATTTGCCTATGTCCTCAATCCACTCACGGAGAGAATTTAAATTGGTGTTCATGGAACAATTTGGAGAAAGGATTGACCCAGTCTTGATTAGGCATAAATTTATGGATATGGAGAAGGATGAGAATGAGTTGGTCCCTTCATTTAACCTTCGGTTTTCAAAGGTGATAAGGGAAATCCCAACACATATAAGACCAAATGATGTCGATTGCTTGATTGTGTACTTGGGAGCATTTGATAAAAAAATGAGTTACTTGTTGAGAGATAAAGAACCTACAACTTTGCAACAAGCATATCACATTGCCATAGACAAAAAATAATTTAAAATTCTCAATGATGAGGGGGGGTTTTAATAGCTGTAGTGAGAGTTTAAACATTTCCCATAATGCTGATATGGTAAACGAGTCAATCAACAATGAATTAGGACAAGGGAATCAGACCCCTGTTGCTTCAAGCCCATCAATAACACCACAAGAAGATTATACTGTGGCTGAAAGGGATAATACACCCATGTATAATAGAGATGATCGAGAATTTGCAGTTCATAGGTTATGTGACATGCAAAGGCATGAAGGGGAGTCCCTTGACCATCTTTTCTCTAGGTTCACTAATGCTTTGCTTGGCATTCCTAAATTTTTTAGGCCCAGTACCCTAATGTGCATTGATTTGTTTTGTGAATTATATCAATCGAGATTGAGTGCTTTTCCAGAAGAAGTGAAGCCCCATACCTTGGGCCAAGTCACTGATTGGATTAGGATTATTGAGGGAATTCAAAATTACCATAATGGAAAAATGTCATATCAGAGTGACATTGATGAAACCCATTACCAAGAGGACCAGGAGTCTTTGCTGTTAAGACAAGATGATGTATCTAAACATGAACAATGGGTTAATGATATTGTATGTTTGGTGGATGATATGGCTGCTGAGACACAACACTAGAATGATGAGGTGATGCCTGATTTCCACACTTGGGAGATTGTGAGAGATAAGTAGAAGCAAGGGGAGGTGTCACTCCCTGATTTGATTGAAGATCCTGACTTACAAACCAATGGGTCATCTGGTGACTAGCTAGATTCAGAGCATTATTTTGTTGGATACAAGTCATATTATGAAATGGAGATGAAATCGGTGGCCCTAAACAAGGGATGTAATGGTAGCTATGATGGGATTGAGGTGGCCAAGGATCAGGAATTTTCCTCATGTGATGAGTTTTCAGAATGTGGATCCATAATTTTGAGTATAAGTGATGAAGATGACTCTGATGAGGACTTGCAAGGCATGGAGAGTTTTCACCCACATACTCAAAAGACATGGGTGAATGATAGTACAATGATAATATGGCATAACCCCTTGTATGATGAACCTTTATCAATAGATGATATGGTGGGGGATAATCCTTATTGGTGAAGAAATAACCCACTATTTATTGTAAGCTTTGATGACTTCATGACAGATGTTCCCTGCAAATACATTAATGATGACATGAATGAAATGACTGAGGGCATGAATCAAAGTGGTGGAAATGAATCTTGTTCTACTATCACAATGACCGACTTGGATCAATTGGCCCTTCAAGTGTCAAGCGTATGTGATGATAATTATATCGACAAAAAGTGGATAGAGGTGGGGGATGTTAATCTTGGTAATATTGTCAATAATACCACTATTAGTGAGAATATCTAAGGTGGTTCCGTAGGTGCCTGTTGTGATAAGGAAAATTCTAATATGCATACACCTGATCCGACATATAATAATGGCTGGTATGACTGTGTGGCCGATTTTTTTGTAGATTCTCCTCAACTTTTGGGCCTTGTTATAGAGTTGTTCCCTCTAGATAATGTTAACAATCACTCTAATTGTATAGGAGATGTTATTAACAATGAATCATTCCTTTTTGATATCACCAGAGTTGAGTCTAATATACAACAAGGCATGTATGAGGGATTCCGGTATGATGTCCGAGCTCACTACCAGGCAGATTATGAATGTTTTATATTACCATCTCAATCCGGTGAGATTTGGGTCCTTCAGGCTGACAAGATAAAAACAATATACATGACAAGAATGGGGATGTCATTTGGAGTAATCGGGATTACCAAAGAATGCTTGACCCATAGGTGTGCTCGCTGCAGGAACAACAAGACAAAGTTTTTGATAGAGGTAATAATTGAATGCCCTATTCTGTTTGATGGCCCCAGGCCATCAAACAATACCAAAGTAGTAAGAGCCACAAAGCATACGAAGGATCTAACTATTCCCTTTCCTGGTCTTCTTCTACTTGAGATTATGAGATCTTGCTATGCCCGCAAGGGGCATACATCCCCAGTAGGAGCCACTGGTGGAACCCTTAAAATTTTCCTGATTCCACTGAATTATAAGGTTAAGCCCTAATTATCATTGTCCTAGGGTTCTGTTTTTGTGAAATTCTTCATGTCCACATTCTTATTCAACCACCGGGCTTCTATTTTTGAGTTGACTAGTCGTGTTGGTTCCCAGTGTTTTCATTAATCCTTCATGGCCTTTTAAGTCTTGTGGTTTTATCGACCCTTTCTTTATTCCGTTCGTCGTGACTAGGAAGTCCTTTTAAAACAACCTTTGGCACATGTGTTGTAGTTTCTCTCTAAGTCAGGTTTTATGTTCTCTCATCACTCGTCACTTAATCATTTTCAAATTCCCATGACAAACCAATAATGAGCGATGCCTTGGTCTCTTTTGCATCGATCACTTGTGTGCCTTTGTGTGTTCGTTTATGTTTGTGAGGCGATAACACCCGATGAGCGATGGGATCAACATTTTCACCCATCGCTACCCTTTTAACTATCGCTAGTTGATTTGTCCAGGTTAAAGTTGAACCCACGACTGGTGATGCCTTGATTGTGTTCCATCTTTGGGTTGCAATTTATCACTGGTTGAGTTTGATTTACCCGGGCGGTAACACGAGATGGGCGATGGATTGGAATATGGTGCTAGATGGGTGCACATGGCTTGTGTCGTTGGTCTCTCTATTATCACATGTCATCCTTCATGGGTTAAGATGCAACCTATGACTGCCGATGGGTTAAGTCTCTTCATCATGCGGGCTTGGTACGTCATTGGTTGGGATGATTCAAGCGATTTCCAAATGTGCGACGAGTGTGGCGGCTAGGTAACAATGGTCGAGATCCATTCATATCTATGATCTATAGCTAATGTTTCATCGTTGGTTTCTTGGTCATCGCTTGATGAGACTCATGTTAAGAGGTTGAACTGGCGATGGGCGATCTACTTCAGTTTGTGGTTCTGACTTGCTTGCAAGTTGTAAGGATTGACGTCAGGTGTGTCAAGATTGATAGTTTTGGGATATGGTCGAGTACATGGCGGCTTTAAAGCACTTCTTCACTATTTCTAAGTACAACCAATAAAGCAAGTGGTGATCCTTAATGATCCTCATTGATTGGGTTTTAATGTTCGATGATCGATGGTTGAGATGCGACATGTAGGTGATTGATTTTTTTAGTCACGCGAGCGGACCAAGATGGCCATTAATTGCAGCATGTTGTGAATTCCTTTATTTAATGAGGATTGTCCTTCATATCACTCACCATTTTATTTTGAATCAGTGCTTGTGGTTAATTGTCGCAAGCGCTAGGCAGTAAGTGTTGTTGCTTGGTGAATTCTCGCTAGGGTGGTGAGCTAGTATTTTGATGAATATGTTATTCTTGCTGCATTTCAACCTCTTATGTATATGGTGCTGGTGTAGCTCGCGTTGCCTCTACTTGGGGGTTTCTTGGTGAAGGTTGCTGGTTTCTCACACATATCGGGTCTGTGTTGCTAACAAAATGAGTCAACCAACCTCTTCTTCCACACTAGTACATAGGTCACGATGCTTGAGCTCTCAAGAAACCTTAGCTTTTGAACCTAAGAAGGCGGTTGTGGTCAAGGAGGTACTAGTTATTCTTAGAGCTAAAAGGAGTGCTCGTATGAAGGCTAAGCGAATTGCTATCCGAGAAGCTTATAATCTTCGACCTAGAGCTTGCTTAGAGGAACTAGGCAAGTCTGAGAAGAAGAAGCCCGATGAGTTTGTGAAATAATTAATGAGGACAGAGGCAGGACTTAGGGTTTATCTTGGTAAACCCAGTTCTCTGGTATTGATTAGTGATAGGTCTTCAGAGGAAATTGAGGGGGTTGGCCTTAGTAGTGGCTATTTCCCTTGCCCTTGTAACAAGGTTGGGTGATGCCCATGTGCTTTTATTGGTAATGATTGGGTCCTAGGTGTGGTGATGCGATTTCTTGATGTGGGTGTTTCAAAGGGTTTTTGCTGATAATAGTGATGGTGACTTTTTCCTGTTCTGGGCAAGGTGCGGGTTACGATGGCGATGTCTTTTGGAAGGCTTGTGTGGCATCTCTAGCTAGTGTCTTGGTGCCTCTTTTTGCTTTTTGTTTTCCCATGATATGCAAATGAAAATATAATGGTTTGAGAAAGAAACCCCATGAGGTGAAATGTCCTCGAAATTATCATAAAATGTAACTGAAATGAACCCTTTGCTTGTTGCTCCCTTGACCTATAAAAGGGATTTCAAGGTTCATTTTAGGAGGATATTTTTTAAGTCAAAAAATGGCTTAGGTATAGGCTGAACATGAATGAAATACAAAATGTATGTAGGGTAAACTAACGTATTATCTTGGGTTTGAATCCTATGCATGATAATCTTAGATAATTTTGTATGAATCTGTGATATTGTGATATTATCTGAAAACCAAGATACTGCTCTCCTGTATGTGATTATTACAATATTATAAATGAGAATCGAAGTGTTTTTCCATTTGCCTTTCAATGTTTGATTGAAGTTATGATTCTATTCTTGTTTTAGCTTAAGGGGTTAATTAAAATACTTGAAGGGATTCATAGGTTTGTAATCAATTACCCAAGATTCTGATAAGAAGTTGTGTCTTGGTAACTATGAATTTTCATAATGTAAGGCATTATGAGAGTAAGCCATTGATTTCATGATTTATGCATTACCAATTGTCATGTATTCAACTCCATTCCCAATGGATGAGGCACTGATTTATCTTATGCACATCTTTGTAACTTGTCGAAGTACCCAAAATACCATGTCAAAGACTCATAATGAACATAACACTGAATCAAACTTCGCTTATTCTAAGATGCAAGTCTGAAATGAAACCCTGCTCCTAGCAAATAGAAGGCTACTTGAGTAAAGGACGGCCAAATATTTGCTAAGTAATGTCTATTTGGATAGAGGGGAGCATATCTGTGTGTGGTGTTCACCTTTTCGTAAAACCCTTCATGAACCCCGCTAGGAATTACCCTCCTTGGTCCTGCAGAGCCTAAAGTGTAGGGGTTAAAGGTTTAAAACCCTTTTACCCTTTGAGCTGGCCATTCATTTATGAGATGCTTGACAATGAAGGGTGGCTACCTTCTAGAGCTTTCTTAGGGTGTACTGGAAAAAACACCAACAAATGGTAGTGCGTTGTGCAGACGTCTACATGTCATGCACGTATCCTCGACATAAATTCCCTCATTGACACTAAAAAAAGCATCGAGTGGATGGATTGCAGAATGAGGATGTGGAATTACATGGTCATATTCAATTTTTCTAAGGTGGAGAGTGCAAAAGGGGAATTCGCAAGGGGGTGCAATTTCACTCCTATACATTTTCCCCCACTTTAGCGAACATGAATGCCAATGAGTGTATAGTAAAGTAGGTCGAAAGAGTTCCAAGAAAATATACCTAAACTATCAAGGAAGCAAATCGCAATCTAGCATAATCAAAAGCACAAGCTAGGAAAATTGTTCCATAGGTACTCTCTCCTGAGGAGGCCCATAGACCAATGATGGACAAATCCTGCAAGATGTAAGCGCTTCACAAGTCCTTGGACCTACAAATAAAGTGCCCTTAGGTACTCTCTCCTGAAGGAAGCTCGATGTGATGGGACTCCATAGAGTCAATATTGGAAAGTAACTTCACATGCCCACCTATAAAGCAACATGTTAATCCACATACAAAACATGTTAGAAGACAAAAATCCATGCAAGCAAGCAAGCAGATAGATAGTCACATAGACAATTGAAAAAATTGAAGGAAGAGTTTTCAGAGGGGTCCCTTGGGAACCCTTTAAAAGAAGAGGGGTCCACTCAAGGGACACTCTGTTTGAAAGTGCAACAATATTTTTCATAAATCGATTCAACATCAAGGAATCCTTTTGAAATATTTTCACTTCATCAAGGAATTCGAAAGGAAGAAAGCCCCCTCGCAAGGGGAATACCAAAACTTCGCCCACAAAGGAAGGTGCTCCCTCTTTGGAGGAATTTTTTTCAAATTCTTTCTTTATGAACCCATGATGAAGGAAAAGTATTCTGCTAGGGGTCCTTGTTGAGGAATGCAGTTTTTGAAAAATATTTTGAAAAAAAATAGATATTTTCAAGAAGAGATTTGTTGGCCATCAAATGCATCTTTTGGAAATCGAAGCGATATGAGATCCCCCCCTTAGGATGGTGTGTACTGAACATAAAGGCATGTGACATCCTAAGGAGAGAAAATAAATAATTAAAAGTGATGTTGTGGCCTGTGGAACATAACGAGATGTAACCGTGGTAATGTTGTCACATACGTGAGGGACAACACATGAGCACCACAACATCACGAAAAAAGCAAGAAGGATAAGTTGAAAGAAAGAAGAGGAGATAACATCGCAAACAAGGGACATGGGTGATCTGATATTTCAGGGTTAGAGCTACTCACAAATATAGATAAATAGATAACATAGTATATAAATGAATTATCATCAATCCCCTACTATATCGGACCATATGAAGAAGGCACAAGAAAACAAAATAAATAAAAGTTTGGGTCAACATGGAAGGGAGGCCTAAATGCCCCCAACACTTTGCATCATCCCTAATTTTTGAAAGTCAATACACAATAGAGGAAGAATGATGTGACAAATAGAAGAATTTTTACGACACACAAACACTCCTATATCTAGGCACCTACAAGGGTGACAAGGGTCATCCAAGAACATGTAAAACAAGCATAGGGGAACACAACACAACACACACACAATATGATATATAGATAAAGAAGAGGCACCCCCTAGTCCTCATCAACTAAGAGGTCATCGTTATCCCCATCTAGATCACTATACAGGGAGGGTGGATGAGCCTACAAGGGCGAAATATCAAGGGGTAACCCTTTGACCCTCCTACAACAAGAGCTAAGGAAGAAGGCCCCTCAAGGTATTCTCCACTTAGTTCTTGTGAGATGAATGTAAAAAATTCACAAAAATAATTGATAGGGTCAAGACCTCATCCACAGAGCTGAACATGCACTTCATAGGAGTGTCAAGCATCAACTCAACAGGTGAGGGAGGTGACACCTGAGATCCACTGCTAGCCTCACTGAAAGACTCAGGAGTAGTGACAAACTTTAGGGACGCTAGGGCTTCTTCTATCACTAGGATGACACAAGCCAATGTAGAATCATCCTCCGAAGAAGGTGAGCCCTTATTTTGATCCCAATTGCTAGCAGGGTCATCCTCCATCTTTCATTTCATCGGGGGATTCAAGACCCCCACAAATGAAGCATAGGGAGTGGAAGAAGAGTATAAAACCATGATGGACACCACTGAGGTATTCAACATGTCCATAGGTTTAGAAAATGACAAGATGTCCAGAAGGGACATCGACGAGGGAGGCTCAACCAAAGGAGCAATGAATACCTTCACCCTCATTAGGTGAGGATCATTCACGCTCGCAACGGGAGTCAAAAGCAAGACTGAAGTTGAACGAACTAAAGTAGAGAGGACATAAGAGGAGGGTACAAAAAAAGATGCTAAAGCGTGATTTTTTGACTCCTCTTCCTTCTTCTGCAAGGTAGCCTACTCAATAGCCAGAGCCTTCCTCTGATGCTTGTGCTCACACACAAGGTAGTTTCTACAACTCCAGGAGGTAGAGGCTGTAGCCTGAGAATGGATAGAAGAATCTTGTTTGACCATCAGAGTAACCATCATAGATTTTTTTGGTAGAGGGAGGGACTCCTAGATGGGAACAAGAGGGATAGATTGAGAGGATGATGGAACAAAAATGGGGGGAGCAAGCTTGAGTGCCTCAATGTCGAGCCTCTTCCCATTCACTACCTTGAAGGCAAGAGTAGTAGGAGGCCATGGAGGCCAAGACATAAAGGACGCTCTAAGAGGACCCTTCCCCTTACTATATTGAATGAAATGAAGCACCATGGGTAAGATGGGAAGTTCAAAGGCTAGAAACTTAGGCTTTCACCATGTAGGCACCATCAAACTCTCCAAAAAGCACCTAGGATCAAAAGTCAATGGCGTCGCAACAGGGTGAGAGGAAGCGATAGGTGGAACAAGGAAAGAAGAAAAAGAAGGGACCTGGGCATGTTTCTCTTCTTCCCTTTTTCAAGCCAAGGTGGGCTCATACTCTGCCTTCATGCAAGCTCTATGCGAAATAGCATAGGGAGAAGGAGGGCATCTCACCTTAGACGTTATGCCCCCACTCTTGTACTTCACATAGGTTTGATACAAGAGGTCTATCCTACGAGGAAGCAGACCAATAGGTCCAAGATAAAAGTGATCCAGTGAGTAGCCCCCACATGTAATCGACATTCTATAACCGGTGTCATGGACTACATGCACCAAAGCCTCATGGGATAGCTTTAGACACTTATAGACTATTGAGGGAACTACATTCATAGAGACCAACTAGGGGATACCTAGTTTCACCTTGAAGAGTTCAGACCCCAGGATGATGTCAAAGAGTACATTTATGGTTCTAGGCCCAACTAGGACTGACAAGGTCATGAAATCGATGGGAGGAATGGAAATCCCATCGTGTGTATGAATAACTTGCTCCTAGATTCATCATACCCATCCTTGTGTAAGAAATTAATCAGCATGATCTCCTTAGTGATGACATTCACCCAACATGTAGGGTCAACAAGAACACCCGTTACAGTGTTTCCATTGATACGTGTAGGGATGTATAAGGGATATGGTTCTTTGTTTGAATTCATCAACAAGTCCTATGAGGTGAAATTTATGGTGGGAGATCCACTCGCAGGTTGCATAGCCATGATTGGTAGATGTAATAAGGAGGTCATTTGTACGTACACTAAATGGATCTTTCATAGGAGCCACCAAGGGTTAGACATTGACCCACTCAAGGTTTCATTCTGCAATGCTTAGGGAACCTTCCAGCTATGCTACTAGGGGTTGTAAGTTGGGTTGCAAGGCTAGGCAACTCACAACACTCCTAGGATACTAAGAAAGGGTCTTTTAGCACTGCCAAACGGAACCAAAATGGTTCACGTCGAGTTCACAAAAAATGTAGAGGAGGGGGACCAACCACACCAAGGCTCCAGGTCATAGAGAGGTGAGAGCGGAAGGCTACCCTAATCTAACTCAACCTCGTAGGTGTTTTATGTCAATGATAGAGAATGAAGATCACTCTTAGTGCTTCTGTCACTCTACTAACCTAAGAACTATGTTTTGACTAAGAGAGCATATTTTAGGGACCTAGATTGTACTTTAGATAGCTCTCTACTAGAGGAAAAAAATACGAGACAAGGATGACAACATGACGTGCTGGTGTCTCATAGATGCGCTGGCGTTCGTATGGAAAAAATCATAAAAGGATAGTGAAGGGTACAATAAAATTACTAAAAATTTAGCTAAAGATGTTCTAAATGATTACTAAAGCACTACATGATAGAATAACTAAAATAACTAGAGAAATGTTGTGACAATGATAAAGACAAGAAAAGAAAGAGTTCAACTCACAAAGAGTCTAGTTTTCCAGCAAACTCCACACGAACAAGTACCTACACACATGCAAGAAGGGAAGAATGTTGGGGCTGTTTAGGGGCTTGCTACAGTCAAACCCTTGTTTTGATGTTTACACCTCCACAGACAACCAGATAAATAGAGAGATATAAATATGATAAAAAAATAGTGTTGGAAAGGAAACTACAGAATCCTACGAGAAACACTACGCTACTCAAGTCCAATAACAAAGTAATAGTAAGAAAGCGATACCAACCTTGACTGAAGGTAATCAAGGCCAATGAGAGAGCAATGCAAGTCTGCAACTGTGGTAGAGTCAACATGGCCGCAACAATTCTGAAATTAGTCTCGCAAGACACCAAGTTGTAGCGTTTGTGGTAGATGTGAAGAATGTTGTGATGTTGGAATAGTGAAGCCAATAGTGCAACAAGTAGCTTGAAGTTACAAGAATGTGGAGTGAGAGTGAATTTGTGTATAGAAGATCAAGAATTGCCAAGAAGATGGATTGAAAGTGAAACATAGCCATTTGAAAATGAAATAGGAGGGAAAGAGCCGTTCAAAGGTCAACAAGAAGGCACATGGGCATTATGTTTCATCACCAATGGAGAACATAATTCCTTTGTAGATTACAGAGGCAAGATTCTTGTCAGGATGACAATGTGTCGCATAGGTGTTTGTGCGTTGTATGCATGTCCTCAACATAAATTACCCCATCGACATTAAAAATGTGAGCCAAGTGGGTGGATTGCAAAATGAGGATGTGGAATTACATGGTCGAATTCAATTTTTCTAAGGTGGAGGGTGCAAAAGGGGAATTTTCAAGGGGGGTAAAAATTCCCCTTGAAAATTCACTCCTATACACTCTTCCCATATATCTTTATCTCTCTCTTTCTCTTCCCATATATCTCTATCTCCCCTACATATTTTTCCCTTTCTCTATCTCCCCCTATTTCTCTCTGTCTCTCCATCTCTATTTACCTATCTCTAATTCTCTTTTTTTTCTATCTCCTTGTCTCTCTCTCTCCCTCTCCTCCTCTCTCTATTTCTCCTTATATCTCTATCACTCTATCTCACCATCTATATATATATATATATCTCCCTCTCCTTCTTCCTATATATTTCTCTATCTCCCTATATCTCTTTGTATTTATCTCTCCCTATATATCTCTATCTATTTATCTCCCTCTTCCTCTCTCGCTCTATCTTCATCTCTACCTCTTTTTTCCTCTCTCCCCCTTTATCTCTAGACATGTCTCCCTCTCTCTATTCATCCATTTATCTCCCTCTCTATCTCTCTCTATATGTGTATCTCTTATATCTCTATATATGCCTCTCTCCTTTCTCTCTTTATCTCTGACTCTCCTCTCCTTCTCTCAATATCCCTCTCCTTCTACTTATCTATCTCCATCTCCATCTCTATCTTCCTCTCCATCTCTATCTCCATATCAATCTCTCTCTTGCTCTTCCCCCCTCTATCTCTCCCTCTTTCTATCCCTACCTCTCCCTCTCTCTCTCCCTCTCTCCTTATTATAAACATAACATGAGCCTATTGGTAATGGAGCCTATTTATTTTCTTGATTCAGAGGTTTTATTTCAATCATGATTGGATCCCTATAAGTGGATTCATAGTTTATTTAAAGCTATCATTTATCCATTGATACCTTTATTGCACAAACAACATCATTTACTAAATGGCCTACCAATTGACCTCATCTATCGCATAAATGTGTGAAAAAACTAGAGCAAAATTTATCCTAATTGATCTTCCACACTTCTTCAGTTTACCCATTGCACGCTAAGGTGTGATTGCTAGTTAACTAGCAATCACACCTTGGTGTACAATGGATATGCCGAAGATGTTTGGAAGGTCAATTAGGAAAAAAAGGGTCTAATTTTTGCATACATTTATGCAATACATTAAGTCAATTGGTAAGCCATTTAGATATAGATAGAAGAGAGATGGAAGAAGAAATATGAAGAGATAGAAGAGAGATGGAAGAATAAATATGGAGAGATAGAGATAGATAGGAAAAGATATATATAGAGAGAGGTATATGAAGAGACAAAGGGAGAGAGAGTGGGACATATTTAGGGATAGAGGGGAAGAGAGGAGGATAGAGGTAGAGATAAAGATAGAGGGAGAGAGGAAGAGGAAGAAAAATAGATAGAGAGATAGAGAGAGGTAGAGCGATAGATAAAGATAAAGAGAGATGGGGATAGATAGAGGAAGAGGGGGAGATAGATATAGATATAGATGGTGAAATAGAGTGATATATATATATATAAATATAAGGAGATATAAAGAGAGGGGGAGGGAGACAACGACAAAGAGATGAATAGAGAGACAAAATAAGTAGAGAAGTAGAGATATAAATACAAAGGGAGAGAAATAGGAGGATATATATATATGGGAAGAGAAAGGGAGAAAGGTAGAGATAGAGAGATAGATAGGGGAAATAGGGAGGAAGCGAGGGAGGGAGAAATAGGGAGAGATAGAGAGGGAGGGAGATATGGAGAGAGATAGAAAGAGGGAGAGATGGCAAGGGAGGGAGAGGGAGGGATAGATAGGGGTAGAAAGAGGGATATATAAGGATATAAAGGATAAAAATTTCATAAAGTTTGCAAACTCGTGAACTTTGTGACTTTGAGAACTTTACAATTTTCTCTATATTTTCATTAAAACTTTAAATTCTTAGTCTTTTTGTCTCATTGTTGATATCAGTTTCCCTCTATACCTATCCTTGTCTTCTCTCTTTATCTCTCCTATATCTCTTTATCTCTCTATCTTTTTGTTTTATTGTTGGTATCTCTTTCCCCTATATCTATCCTTTGTCACACTATCTCTTTATTTTTATTTATCTCCCTCTCTTTATCCATACTTTTGTATTCATATACTTGTTAATCTTCCTCTCTATATTTCTCTCACTAATGCTCTTTCCCTTTCTTTATTTTTTTATTTTAAACTCTCTCTCCCTCTATATTCTTGTCTCTTGATATATATATTTATCTTTCTCATTATTTATTTTCCCTCTTTAGCACATCTCTTTCTCTCCCTCTCTCCCTCTCTCGCTCTATTTAATTTTTCTCTTCATCTCTATCCTTCTCTTCATATTTCTTTCTATTCATCTCTTTTTCTCTTAATCTCTCTTTGTTTCATTATATTCCTTTAACTAACTCTTTCTCCCTCTCTATCTCTCTACACTTATTTGTATATCCCCCCCTCTTGTATAATTATCATGACTATCATCCAAAGAAATCATTTGTCCAAAAACTAGCCTTGGTAACACATTTGTTCATATAATTAGCTCAAGATTGGTCCAATAGTTTTCCTCTTCTCTCTTCAATGGGATTCCAACAATTTTGATGTTATTTTGGTAAAGTCAAACCTAAGTTGAAGGTATAATTTTGATCTACATGGTATAAAAATAAATATAATTTTAAATTAACTAGATGTAAACACAAAAATATGGGAGGTGATATTATGGGAACTAAATTGGCCATTTATATTATGATTCATCAACACATATGGAAATAAATTTTAATTATTATTTATTCATTCTATTTTACATTTGTTGAGTTCTTCAGTTTCTAGCATATAGTGAGGTAATGCATGAGATCAATTATGAGTTTGTTAAGTGATTTTTTGTCCACAACATATTGATTGAGAGGTCTTAAAGGTGAATTATTAAGTCATTACAAAAATCATTATGGTCCAATTGTAGTTCCCCATAGACATGTTCCATCTCTAGACTATTGGCATGAAATGGCTAATCAAAAGTCTCTCTCTCTCCTCTCTTTCCCTTTATATCATCCATATTTTTCTCACTCAACTAATCTATATCTCCCCCTCCTCTCACTACATATTGATCTCTCTATCTCTCTACATATATCTATGTCTCCCTCTCTATCTCTCTATTTATCTTTGTCTTTGTCTTTGTCTTTGTCTTTATCTTTATCTTTATCTTTCTCTATCCCCAGTCTTTAACTCCCCCTCTCTATCCCTTAGTCTTTAACTCTCTTTCCCCTTATCCCCTTCTCTCTTTCTCTATTTCTATTTAATTTTGTCTTTCTCTATCTTTTTTTATTTCCCCTATCTCTCTTTCTCACTTATATCTTTATATCCTTCTCTATTTTCCCCATTCCAAATGTATGTTCAATGGCCATCACAATTTTTTACTATTACTTGTAATGGAAGATTAAAAGTAAATAACATTTTTTTTTCAATTTAGTAGTGGAATTGTATAAATTCTTGACACTATTTGTTAGTATATAGAGTTAAATTTGTTATACCATCTTAACTATAGTTTATTTTTTAGTGGTTTTTTTGTATGTATTATTTATAAAAAAATTAAAGCTTTCTATACATATATTAACCTTCTATTTTCCTAAACATGGTTGATCCTTGGATTTCTCAGTGATTAATTGACACATAAAATTTGCATACAAATATTTCATAGCTAAATTTGAGAGATTAATTAAAAGAAGAATCTTTTACTCTAAATCCTTTTTATGTCTTAACTTGTAATTGATTTGATTTGAGTCATGCAATTTTACCTTGCTATATTTTCTTATGTATCACTCTCTATGTGCTTATATTTCCCTCTACCGTCTCTATCCCTCCCTCCATCTCTCTCTATCTCTCTTACTATTTTCTTCCACTATCTCTTTCTCTCTTTCTCACTATATCTCTTATCTTTATATTTATATAGCTCAAAGTGACCTTTGAAGTCTGAGTCAGGAATTATATATTCTTTAGCAACATTACCTCCACCCCTTTCTTCTTTTCCAATTTTTAAAGTTTTCCTCTAAGATGTAGCTAGATGGGGGAATCCATTTGAAACTATTATTTTGATTATAATGGAAAAAAAAAATTTGAAGGGACTCAAAACCCTTTACAACATAAAATATGAAAAGATACTTGGAGATAAAAGCATTGAAACATCAACAACAACCAACAACATACCAACAACCAAAAAATAGAAACCTAGTAGCAAAGAAACAACAACAAAAAAACAACACATAAAGAGACACTACTTCATGTTCTTTAAGGTGTTAGCCACCTCAATCTCTTGGTTATGAAGCAGTTCGACTATGTCCATCAGTTCTTTCTTCTCCTCTTCAAAGGTCTTCCTCAAGTTACCCCTAACTCTTGTACATGGGCCTTTTGCCTCATCTTTTCTGACCTTCTTCCCCTTCCCCTTTCAAGATTGGTCCTTCTCCATCAAATCTGAAAAGTAAAGTTGATCTTCCCTTTTTTGACTTATCTTACGAAATAGGACCTCCAGAGACTCAACATTGTTCTTGATCGAACTATGGCTAACTTGCAATAACTTCTTGATGTCCACATTAGTTTCATTGATCTTTGCCTCCATTTCAGAGAGGAAATTTTCACACAGAGGTTTACAATATGTGAAGGAGCACTCTAAGTCCACAAGTCTTTCAATCAAAATATCCGAGGAAGAACCCTTCAACATGTTTTGCATATTCTTTTTCAGACCCCTGATCTTGATATTCACCCTATTAAATTCCTACATTACCCACTTGGCTATCTTAAACACACATGTAACCCTTGAAGGAGCCATATCCAAAAGCTCAAACATTGAAGTATTGTCATCATTCAAGTAGGAGAAATTCTCAAAGAGAGGATTCACCTTTAGTGGCTCTAGCTTTCCAGAAATTGGATTTACCCCCTCATCCTCATGCATAGACTTTCCACCTGAAAGATCCATGTTGGGCGAATGTCAAGGGAGTCATTGATTTCAACAAAAGTATCCACAACACCCTTCTCCTTACCCTAGTCCTTGGTACCCTTCAAATCACCTTTCATAGCCTATTTTTCAGCTTTGCAATTCGCTTAGATGCCCTTCGTGTCATTTCCTTGGCACCCTTATCCCCAAAATTATTAGGCATGTCCTCCTCCTTATGGCCATCTACAACAGAATCCTAACCATTAAGCTCATTATCTCCCTTAGACTGGGAACCACCAAAAACAATATGAGTATCATTACCAACATAAGGGAATCTGACTCCTGTAAAACAATCTTCTTAGTAGCACATTTTCTCTTGAGATTACCCTTCTTTCTCCTTAGAGGGGCCCACCACAAGGGGTGAAAACCCACCCTCTTCCTCCTCATTCCATTCCTCCTCACCAACAACACTAGTATCTAAACCAGTCAAGAGGTATTCTTCACTAATAGCCTTCTCCTTACCTTTAACTGACTTGGCAGGGGTATGGGCTCTCACATGCTCCATTATGAGCACTATGAGGACCTCATGGAGAACATGAGCCCTCCTATTTTTCAAATGAGAATACATCGACACTTCCAACGAAGACAAAATAAAGAAAGGAAACGAGATATATAACCCATGTCTGAAAAGATTCAACAAATTGAAATGGTGGCCTAAAATTGTAGTATACTAATTATCTAGGGTAACATACCACATAATGACATCTGCTACATCAAACCAAATTATCTTCAGAGAAGTCCATTCAGAACCCCATAAAGGCATCTTTATCAACTTCTTTTTCTCATCATCTTTGAAGAAATGGTCCATGGCGTCATCATTACTCTTCCTCTCCTTGAAATATTTATGACCCACCAACAAAAAACTAGTAATGGAAGCGATAAACTCCTCATTAATCAAAAATTCCATACACAAGACTTGCAATCTTCTATCATTCCAATAGTGGACAAAATCTGCAGAGGCCTTAGGATCATGGTTGTGAAGCCTTTCCAGAAAAGGCGTGAAATTCCCATGCTCTAAAATTCTCCATATTTTATGATTCTTCCTCCATCTTTCATAGGAATAGGGCTCGATCCTGCTACAATCACCCCCCATGTTCATAGTCACCATAAACTAAAACCCCAAGAGAGTGACAATCATTAGAAAACAAATAGGAGAAACAACACCCACAAAGCGTGCGATGAGAATGCATGCAATAATGATATTAACAATCTAGAGAACGAGCTCAACCATAGCCATCATTTTATAGTAAAAACTTGGAATCCTTGGGAAGGAGGGAGTACTCCTCCCATGCCTTAAAATCATTAATTATGATAGCCTCATTAACAAAGAAATCTTCCAATGAGTTTCCGTCTCTATAGATATGTGTGACACGAGTTTCCTCAAAGGATCTAAGCATCATTATAGCATCCTTGATCAACTGATCAATTGTCTAGCTTGGCTTCTGAATGCCAAGTAGGAAGTTAAAAATATTATGTGAATCTCCCTTGACCCAAAGCTTGGAGTAGCCCTTGTCCAACACAAACTTGATACTGATGAACACAACCTTGGCTTTCGCATGCAAATTTAAAACTATTGTTAATATTATGGAAATTTCATAAAATTTGTTAGATTTTTCCTCATTGTGGATGTAGAATCTTATATGCAAAGGTTTTCTTCCCCTTCTCTTGTACTCACATCCTAGTTTGGGTTCCTCATGTTATAATATATTACAAAGAAAATAAAATGGCCTCCAAGTTGTATGTAACTATCAATCTAACATTTAGGTTATATTATTTTCAATTATTTAGAAATTTTCTAGTTTAAATTAAATTTAAATTCCATTGGAAAAATCACTACTTAGATATGTAATTGTTGAATTGAAGCCCCAAATTTGAATTCTTTTTGATAGATAATCTCTAGTGATTACAATACATTAGTGGGAGAGATCTTGGTGATGTGGATCAAAATATTTGAGAGTCTCAATCTTGCATATGTAGAGAGTTCTAGATACCTATGGGGAAGCCTCTATTCTATTCCTTGATGAAGCTACATAAATTTTTATATAAACTAAAATATAACTAAATCCAAGAACGACTAAGATTGAATCATCAATTTGCACACTTTTCAAACAATCCGAGTCATTAATCTACAAAATACATGGACCAATGATTTGTATTGTCTTTTATTTTTAGGGTGAGTAGAAATCATTAATTTCCAAAATTAAATAATCCCCCTCTCTCATTCTCTATTTTCTTATATCTCTCTTTTCTTCTCTCTTCCCAATCTTTTCTCTCTCACTCCCTATCTATCCACCTCCCTTCCACCTCTTCTATTTCATCTCTCTAGAAGACTAGTTAAATCATTATATTTTTTATACATTAATTTACATAATATATTATGTAAAAGTATATGCATATTATATATTATATTATATGTACATTTAATTCAAATAATATTATGTATACAAATATATATTATATACGATGTATACGTAATAATAAAAATAATTTAAATCCTATTATGGAAAATATGACCAAAATTATTTCTTGTAGAACATAAGGAAGGGCAAGGAAATAGAGTTCTAGCCCAAGGAAGGATCATCCATGGAGGATGGAGGAACTACAGAGAGAAGGTGGTTTCAAGTCAATGAAGAATAACCATGATTAGTGTGGCAAGGACTCCAAAACATCACAAGGCGGGAGCAAAAATAAAATTAGAAGAGATAATCGATTGTTGGATGAAGAAGGGTGAGTGAATATTGGGAATTTAGAAAGGAGTTGTGGGTGGTGGAACAAATATTCTACAAAACATGATCAAAACAAATGGTGGAGAATATCGAAGACACGAAGTCAAGGGTATGGATGGTTTTGGAAAAATAAAGATAAGTTCCAAAATATACCTAGGCAAAGGAATCTAATATTTCGGAACAACCATAGGTTTGGAATGGATAGGCAGATGGAAAAAATAGGGTTTTTGAAAATAGATCGAATGGGAAACGCTAGGGAGACATGGAAGGTAAAATATCCCATATGTGACAGGTGCTAATTCCATTCAGCTAGGGTAGAGAGCGAGTAGTGATATTATTCAATGCTATAGAAAAAGCCTTTGATCAAAAGTGCAAGGTGGGTAGAGGCAAAGACAAACCAGTAAGTTTGAAACCAACTCTCAAGAATAGACAAAAAATTGAAGGCAAGAACCACTCAATAGGAAGGCCATGGTGATCCTAGAGAAAATTATGCAGTTCACGATGAAACACCTAAAGGCATGCACTTTCTTTATAAAATGGTGTGGTAGAGGAGCACTAAGAAGGAAAATAAAAAAATTGGTGATTTAACAGATGAGACAAAGAGGTAAGAGTCAACTTCATCCCTAATAATTCCTTTATGGTGGAATTCTCCTCAGAAGTGGTCTAAAGAGAATGTGGTTCAGAGGTTTCAATAAAAGGGGTGGATTACAGTTAATTTTGATGGGGTAGTCAAAGGGAATTCGGGGCCAATTGGATGTGGGGGAGTGTTTGTTTCATCGGTGGTACTTCCATTGGGAACCTAGACCAATCACTTTTCTAAAGTTGTGATAGCCTATAATGGTTTCAGATTAGCATATGATAGAGGTTATAAGAAGGTTTGGTTGGAGGGTGATTTTCTAAACATTATAAGATGTCTAAGTAACAATCTCCCCCCTAACTAATTTATCGACACTTTCATATCTAATTCTCTAAATATTATCAAATCCTTTAATGAGATTAGGATTACTCATATCTTTCGTGAGGCAAATAAATTAGTAGTCACCTTTGCTAATGAAGGAGTGAATATGAAATCATTAAAAATATGGGATGGGTACTCTTTTGTACCCATCAAATCTCTCACCATTATAAACAATGAATGCCAACATAGATTATGAGAAAGGATGGGACGTGGGGATAATGAGACCCAGACTTCTCGCACGTTTTTTGGGTAGTAAGGGGGTCTCTTTCCCTTTTTGTTTTTGCTAGGATTTGTATAACAACATATATGTGATCTACTCATCAAACTCAACCCTACTATTATGGGAGGAGAGAGAAGTAGTGTAGAGCCCTAGTCTTACGACGGGGTCCATAAAAACCAATTTTTTTGGAGAATTATGGAACAGGGGGTTTGACTCCCTACCAAGAGAGGCTCCATTATCATGACCCAAAAACCTCCAAGATTTTTATCAAAGGCTGGAAGAACATGGTGTTGAATGTGAATGGAAAGGATTTTGTTATAACTGAGGAGGTGATTACAAATATTACTAGGTTTTCAATGTAGGGCAGGAAATTCTTTCATGACAAAAAGGCTAACGATGAATCCCTTAACCAATTTTTCAAGGGTAATGAATGAGGAAATTTGGTGAAACTTTCCTCTTGGGGCTATGATAGATTGTCCATAAAACCCATTTGAGTGGATGTGGTGGAGGTTATCAAGTGGTATATCACTCTAGACAAAAGGTACATTACAATCCTTGGTGTTCATTTCATTTTCTTAAATCACTTTAGGCATAAGTTTTTGGTATCGTTTCACTATTTTTGCTAGCTTCATTGGATTATGTTGCAAAGGAACACATGAAAAACCCCAAATTATTGATGTTGCATGAGGGTTTAATCCTCATAATTATGGAATATGTGAAAACTCAAACCCCAATGCTAAGTCTGAGGGGGAAGGTGAATGTAAAGAAAAAATAAAAGCCTTGATGGTTGTTCACTATTCTGATATGAGCTCAGATTCTAGTGAGGATGAGGATGATAAGGAGTCCATAGGGAGGAAGATGAGGGAAAAGATTCAGTGGAAGTTTTCTTTGTGCTTTCTTTTGAGGGAGAGGACCAAAATAAAAGAAAGGGAGTTGGGAAAAATAACTCCCCTCAGAAGAAAGTGAAGAAGATTATATCCTGGTTGGAGGGATCAAAAATAAAGGAGGAAGAAGAGGTTAAAATGAAAAGGAAGGGGAAGCATACTTCAAATCCTCAAGGGGAAGTATCTAGTAAAGGCAAGGATAAAGTGGTGGATAAAATGACTACGAGAATCTAGTCCCCGAAGAAATATTTTGTCAAAGAAAGCCAAGATGTTGTTGATTTTCCTCTTCTGTTTGAAGATTTTAATTATCTCCACACTAATAGAGAGGAGATATATGGCATCTTGGGGCTTGCCAGGGATGGATTTGCTACCCAATTTAAACTGGAAAAAATGTTCTTTTTATAAATTAATATCAAGTTTCGTGGTATGTAGAAGAAAATCTCCATTAAGGATCAAGACCAGTTTGGGATTGAAGACAAAGAGGTTTAAAAGAGGTTTGATGATATTGAGGAATCTATTAATGTTTTAAAGACAAAATATAATAACCATATGAATCACTTGGAAAAGAAAATCTAGGGGATCAATAGTAATCTGGAGAATATCTTAAAGATAAGTCATTGCTCCATTAAAAATAGTGTTGAGGGTATAAGGATCCTTACAGAGAAGCTTAAAGAGTTGAGAGAGGAGAATATTATTGATAGGGCCCTTGAGGATAGCAAAAATAAATAATAGGAAATTAAAGACAAAGGGAAGAAATAAGTGTTGATTGATTTTAAGGGTCCACGTTCGAGAACAATGGGGAGCAAAAAGAAATATTTTGAAGAGGAAAAGAAGGAGATTATGTACTTGGTTAACCTTCATCAAGATTTCTACAACCAAGAAGTAGAGGTGGCAAAGACTCTGAAAAATATGAACTAGCCCTATTGTTGTTTGTTTTACTTTTAGTTTTCTATTGGTTGGTTGTTGGTGGGCTATGTCTTTTTATTTTTGTAGCATTTTTCTTGTAAGGGGTTTTGGGTCCCTTCAAAACCCATTTTTTCTTGTTAATAAAAATATAAGACATGAGTATTATAATATAGAAGAGATTGTTGGATTGTTGATGAGGCATCAACATCATAATCCATCTGAGACCAATTTGAAAGACCATTCCAATACCTTGCCATAGTCAAGCAATACACTAACAACTTGAAACTATGCTATAAAGATTTTTAAAATGGAATTAATGATTTACCAAAAGCATCCTTTGTGGCTTGTGAAAAGAAATATAAATCCTTACCCATGCAACTAAGAAAAATAGAAGTAATATCTATAGGGAAATTCATGTGATCCTTCCAAAGGGCTAAAGCAATTGCAAAATTAGTATATAAATTCAAGGAGAAATGGATATGAATGAGATTCAAGCCTCCCCTTATTCTTTAGTCGATCACTCCATTGCATTTTAGTAGTGATAAGTTTGAATGAGATCTTGAAAGGTGGAACAAAAAGGTGGATAGTGGTAGAGGATACATAATTAGTCCTCGGGAATTGGATCCATCTTCCCATGTAATCTATGACAAGTATTTTTTTTGAAGAAGATTGCAACATGAGAAGAAAATAGGCAGCAACAATTAGACAAATAATAGTAGGTAGGGGAGTCGACGTAAAATAAGTAGGAGGACTTGCTTAACCTTAGGTTTGGTGGGGAATGATGAGATATAAATATTGACCTTTTAACTAGAATAAAATTGCCCTTCCATTACCACCCATAACCCTTATCATGTTAGAATTAGTGTGATTATATAATAAATTATTTTCTATATTGGTTGATAATAATGTGTTGGCACTCTCAAATTTTGCAAATTTGAGATGCCTATTTCAAAAAATTGCTTCTGCACTTTCAGAAGTGCACCTAAAGAATCAGTCCTGACTAACCCACTTTGGAGGCTTATAATTTAAAGCCTGTTGATTGTCGTGCAAAACCCAGTTGCAGACATACTCAGTAGACATATGTGAGCAGGCATGTCAAATTTTAGCTTCCCATGATAAGTTCTGATAGAGTTCCGAAAAGTGAAACTGGAAGGTTTTTGCACTGTTTTGCTGTTTGCAGATTGTCAGTTTGCAAAACAACTTCCTGTTTGAGCTTGGTTTTCGCAACCAGTTCACTGTCGTGTCAAAACGAATGTTGTTCCATATTCCCCATATCAAGATGATCTCACATGTCAGTTTTCAGAACTTCATGATCTGATTTGCTATTTTTAGCAGATCCAAACCAAATGTAGTTTGTTCTGTTTTGCAGCTGCATTCCTGATAGCCTTTCTGAGAGGCCAATTTTGATCGTTAATATCTTTTGATCAGTGATGTTTCAAAGTAATTCCTTTTGCACACGTGCTTAGGGTACCTAAATGTTCCACCGTGTCTAATGGCAGTTCGTCAGGAGTTGATTTGCTATTTTTACAAATTAGTAGTCAAGTCAGTTTCAATTGGTTCAGAACAACTGCTGTTTCAGAAAGGTTCAACTGAGAAAATTGGTGGATTAATATCTTTCACCTTGTGACTAATTTCTCTGAGCCATCTTTTGCACTATACTTTCGGGTCAAATGACTATATTTTGCAAGTTTTTATGTTTTCACGAGGTCGTTTGCCCAATTTTCAAGGCCGATTCCTGAGGCAACTTGGCCTGTTTTGACTGTTTTCCAAAAAGGACAGAAAACAGTTTATGATGGCAACCCAGTTCGTTTTTCAACTTCAGAAGTATTCAAAAGGCAGTATCAGACCGTTTGAGGGTAAAACTTGTTTGAAAACGAGTTTATTTTTTAGCCAGACCCACATGGGGCCCGACGTGCTTTGCATAATTGAAGTAATTGCTTCAAGTAAATTGATTTGATGAGATTAGCATATGGGGTGCACAATCATGACTGCCTTCAAAGGTAACAGGGCAGTCATCTGATGATCTTTTCTAAATGTTCATGATGATGGTGCTTTCAAATGAATGATGTTATTGAATAGGAGAGAAGTTTGCACTAACAATGGGAGATATAGCAAGAATGTCTTATGTATATTGTGTATGGACAAAGCCTAATGGTAGGTCAGAGCTTGAAGCTAAGAAATCATGCTCAACATAAGCATAATTAGAGAATGTGAGGAGAAAAATGACAATGTTAAGTGCTCAAAGGGAAGATATATATGCATTTCAGGGATGAAAAAATGGATATGACAGCTCCACTTGACTCAGGAATGATGCTTCTGGGTATAAGACTCATAAAAAAAGTAGTAATAGGTAAGTGACAACCGGGCCATCGAGTTGAATGTGGTGTTGCACGTGATTTACCATGGGACAAAGCCAAACTATGCCCAATCTATGACAAATATTTTACAGTGGTGATGGGTGAGTCTTTTGGTGGAATGCCATGTTACAGGAAGCCAGTAGATGAGGGAGCGGCGCTGTTGAGGTGACTCGATACAGAGTCAACGTGGCAAACGCAATTGGCAACTATGTTGCCTGGAAAGTGCCACTTGACATGGGCGTGACCTGCAACTTGAGAGAGGCCTACACATGAGGAGGAGGCTCATATGGTGAGGGCGTGAGCAGCATGTGAAGGGCAGAGATCAGGGAACTAAAGGAAGTGAGCCCACAGAGGAAGCCCGTAGCAGGTGAGGAATGAATGGATGATGAAGGGCGCTGCCTGTTGTAGGGGTTGCACCAGTGATGAGTCATAGGCAGTGTGGAGACCACCACACACAAGCAAAGTGGAGGCAATGCGGAGGAGTCAAGTAGCTTGCACCATAACTAGGTGAAGGGCGCGCGCATTACACCAGGGAGCAAGCAAAGAGGAAGCACCAAGTGAAGGGGAGACCCACGGGTGAAGAGGCCCGCATACAACGAACAACAGATGGGAGCTCGCGGCCAATGAAGCTAAGAGGAGAGCTTGCGCCAGTAATGGTGGGCATCAGCCAGCACAAGAGTGGATATGGGGCGCGGCCAAATGGAGAGGTGCTCACGCCTGCAGCTATGGAAGCCCGCGCATATGTACCCACACCTGCAATAGAAGATCACAAAGAGGCCCGCAACAGGAAAAATGGCCAGATAAAGAGGAGGCTCATGCGTCGGTAAGGAGAAACCCGCGGTCAGAGAGGCAAGGATGCGATCAGGAACATGGAGGGGAAAACCAACACCAAGAAAAGGAGGATTTAGGGTATTCTCGTGGACCTCGCGAGGATGATGCCGACGCAAGCAAAAACCCTGTGAGGTGTGCGAGAATGCACGGGGGGGTTTTTATGAAAATTTTCAAAAGTTACATGGTTGCATGGTTTTATTAAAGCGGGGTGGGCCCATTGTTATTTTTTAAAAGGGAAAAGAATTATTACATGGTAAAATATTTCACCGGGAGGAGTAAAACATGAAGTATTTCAAGGTGAAATATTTAAATGATGCCCAAGGTAAATTATGTTTTCTGCCCAGGTAATGGAGTAAATTAAAATATTCATTTTATGGTTTTCTTTGCTGGGAGGTGGAGTATTTTTTATCCACAGTGAATAAATAGTAAAAGGAGAAGAATATTTCATTTTGTTGCGGGTGAAATATCTGGAGCTAAGAAATGGATTTCTTCAAATTATTTAAGGGGATTTTATTTAAAATGTGAAATCAAAGTGAACAGAGACAATGTAAAAGAATATAATATAAAGTGACTTTTATATTCATTTTATACTTGGGGGATTTTAAATAAAATCAGAGGCTTAAATATTAAAGTTATGAAACTTTAATATTTGAAGAAATATTAAATTGCAGCAAATGAAGAACAAAAAATAGAAACAGTTTGTGCACGGGAAGGGAATTTTTTGAGCAGCTGGATGAAATAATGAGATTATCCACATGGGCTAATTTTCTGTTGCTGAGCAATAATGGGCAAAGGCAGTTTTGAGAGGTAAAGTTTGTTAGAGGAAGAAGAGAAGATATTCTTTTCAATTTGATCAACGGGAATGGAGCTGCCATGTATCTGCAACAGATTCAAATTTAGGGCTTCTTCTATTTCCTCCATTCTTCTATATCTTCTCTTCTCTTCTCATTAAAAAAGGTTCCAATTTCTGAAAGCTCTGCAAGGCAGGCAGAAGCTATGGGTAGATTGTAAAGTTAGGGGGAAATGTGACTGTTAGTCATTTTTAATCTGAAGGTGTATGTTCTGAGTTGTTCTATTATGTTATTTTAGCTGATAATTGTCTCCATGGCTGAATTGTAATACTGTTTTGGATTCAATAATAAGATTATTTGAGTCTGTTCATGCACATTTGTTGCATTTGAGCTACATCTGTTGTTGCCTTCTGTTCTATGAATGGTATAATTGCTTTAATAAAGCACAAGTTGCTTGTATTAATGCCTATTGTTTAGGGATAGTGTAATTGCTTTGACAAATGTGACAGGAGTGTTATGTTTCAGGTGGATTCATAATAAGAATTATTAGAGAAAGCTACAATGGTCTGGTTGTCATAATGTGACAACATTTGCAAGACCTTCAGAACATGTTCAACACTGGAAGAGGAATGCTATTTATATGACTCCATAGCCCATCTTTATGACACTGGTCCATTATCATGTTTCTGCTGTTTTTAGTTTGGTCCCAACTCTTTAAATAAAAAAACCATTTAAAATATGTTTTGTTGAGTTGTGTATGTCATGTTCTCCTTGCTGATTAGTGAAATTCATTCAATAGTTTGCCAATATTGAGTGATACTTTAGGTTTCTTAGCATATTTCTGTGAGAACATAATCTGTTAAGCAATATCCTGTTACTTGTGTGTTTAGATTGTTTGATGTTGCTAAAGGGTTACCCCCCTAGGTCTTACAGAGCCTGAAGTGTAGGGGAAATGTGTATCCATTCCATTTCATATCAGTTGGCCACTAGGCTTTGTGGTTCTTTATAATGGAGGTTGGCTACCTCTTAGGGAATTGCAAATCCTAGCTGGGTTGCATTTTTAAACACCAACATAATGTATGTATGCTTGTTGTCTTCTTTGTGTTATGAATTTTTGATTGTTGATGATTATGGTAGAAATTCATGTTGTTGTGGAAAATAGGATAATAGGTAATGCTCAAGTAAGATGGAACTCCATGGAAGATGGAAAACTATGCCATGTATTTGAAAGCTCTGGAGTAAATGCAACAGTTCTCCAAAATCGTCATAGTTCAAAGCTACATGGTAAGAGTTATGAAGGAAGTTTTATTTTATCTTGCTAAGTGTTGCAAAGAATTGCAACATGGTTACTAATTCTTTGGAGGGCAATAAAGATGAAAAGCTCGTGTTTAATTATTATTTCCTCTAAATAAATTATTTTATTAAATGCAACTAAACTTGTATTAATTTAAAATTATTTAACAAACTCATAGCAACACTAATGCATGATGTCCATGATGCTATATTTTAGCTATTAAATCATATTATATATCTCTTTTTTTATGTTCAATGGATAATGGCTTTTATGCATAAAATAATATAAGAATTTCTCTGTTAAACTTCACATATATATTTTTGTTTTAAATCATACTATTGTAACTTGTCAATGATTTTGTAAGTCGAATAATTATGTCCTCTGGTGAGCTAACCACTCAACTAAGGAATTAGAATAGCATGGTAGAGATAAGTAGTTTTATTTTTCATTATGTTTGTTTAAGTATTTATGTTCATAAAATTTGTAGTTGCAAATTAGGTTTGTTCATGTTGTTTGTGTTATTTGGTATATTATTATGCATGTTCATGTTATGTGAAAGTATTACATTTTGTAGAATGAAGTTCAACACAGTGTTTGAATTTAGAAATTTAATTATTTGAAATAGTTCGAAAAGATTTGGTAGTATAAGGGAAATAGTTGAACATCTCTACAAAAAATTCAAGTAACTAAGTAGTTAAAGATTTTTTTTGTTTCCAATGACAACTTTTAAATGATATTTTCTAGATTAAATTAAAAATGTTTATAGTAGATGAAAATTATAAAATGATTTCTTAGCTAGATTACAATCGGGCATATAAGCATTTTTGTATTTCGTAGCCTAAAATTTCACAACAGAATAGGACATTTGACTTCCTCTCACATATAGCCTTGGACATCACTTGGTTTGATAGGACATTAATTAATTAAAGTATGAGGCTTGAGAATATCTCATCAATAGTGTTGATGGTGAAAATGACACAAACAACGTTAAACAAAATATTTCTACTCTATTTCTCCTGAAAAAGAAACACAACATATAGTAGCCTAACTCCCAAGGTCCTGGTAGTTGGTTCTCAACTGTCTGGTGTCACTCAATTGGTCCATGAAACTGTAATATTCAAGGGGACTTTTCTGGTTGTAAGGAATGCAAGCAACAATGGATTCATCAATCTAAAATTAATGAAAGGGGGGGGGTTTAAATAAACAGAAAAAGATAGGTCAAGGCATAAATCAGTAAAACATGAATAAAATTCTCCAATATCTAGACATATGCTTCCAACAACGAATGCTCTTTTAACAGATCAAAAAAACCATAACATGATGCAATTTACAGAACAATCCATATTATTGCATACACCTACAGTGCTTAGTTTAACCATCACAATCACTCATCACAATAATTTTAAGATTTAAAAAGAACAAACTCTTCATTCGTTGCTAAAATCATAGATCAACAGACATGCAACAATTCCATCCATAGATAATTTAATGAAATCATCTTTGAAATCTGGTTCCTTCTATTGATTCTCATCAAATAAGAAACACTTATGCTTCAGCAAACTCACTGGCATACAAACAGATTATGATTCATTAACCTCATCCAGTAAACCCAAATCCAACATATCACTCTATCTAATCCAACATTAACTAAAACAAGTATCTCTTCTCCTAGTTGTAAAATAAATCCTATTTGCTATCACTGGTGGTCCAAGAACAAAAAAATGACCAACCCTTACAAAAGAGGAAGAATGCCCAATTTATAGAACAACTGCCCGCGTGAACCAGAACTAGGGTTTCAAAAATGCATGGCCACCAACCAAAAACGCCCCGACAACCTGCAATAACTCGCCGCCTAACCATGAGTGCAACAAGAGACCAAATCAGATCGATTCGAGACAAACAAAGCCAGGGTACAACACCTCGAGCCACACCCGCCATCAAAGCTCCACCCACATGAATAGTAACACATGCAAAACCAACATGAACACAAGTCGTCGATCATATCCACACCACCATCGAACGACCCAGATCGGGCCAAACCAGGATGAGCCCATCATGTCCCACCTGCCAACCATCAATGTCCCATTGACCCAGAGTAGAAGAATGGAACCACACACGCGAGCCCAACTTGCCCTTAGCCGCAATAGTGTACCCGGATCCTACAAATCCTGCCATATCCTTGAAACATGCACACTTCATCCCTCCATTTATGACATCACCAACCTGCAGACAAAGAGCCCTCATTAATGATCAATATATCATCAAAAACCAAGTCGGTGCATTAGAATACCCAAGGTAAGAAAGTCAAGCAGAAACCCAGGCGGAGGTGGAACCAGAAATAGGCGGGAACAAAGCCAAAACAGGAACATGAATGAAGGAGAAGATAGGTGGAAGTGGAGCCAAAACAGGCGGTGACGGAGACGAAAATGAAACCAACTCGACGGAAGCGAAGCCGGAATGGGAACGAAAATTGAATCGTGAACTTCAGAAAAGTTCAAAGTTAAATTCCATCTCAATTTCGGCTCTGGCGAAAGAAAGGAAGACCGAAGTAGACTAAAAGAAACCAACCCGACGACCAAACAACGCAAAGCGACAAAGACACGGGAAGCGGAGCCAGAACGGGAATTGAAACCAAACCGCGAACTTTCACAAAGTTTGAAGTTAAGTTCCATCCTGGTTCCACCTCTGAAAAAACGAGAGAAGAAAACCGAGGAAAACCTAAGGGAGGAAACCAACCCTTAGGCCGAAAATGGGCAAAGCAACGAAGAAAAGGAGAAGGTGGGAAGCGGAGCCGGAACGTGAACGAAAACCGAACAACAAACTTCGGAAAATTTCAAAGTTAAGTCCCATCCCGGTTTCGTCTCTGACAAAAGAAAGAAAAGGCGAACCAAAGAAAACCTAAGGGAGGAAGCCAACCCTTAAGATAAAAACAAATAAAATGACGAAGAAAACAAGAGAGCGAGAATCGGAGCTGGAGCCGAAATGGGAACAAAAACCGAACTGTGAACTTTCACAAAGTTCAAAGTCCAGTTCCATCTTGGTTCCATCTCCGACAGAACCAAAAGAAACAAGGAAAACAAGGAAAACCTAAGGGAGGAAAACATCCCTTAGGTCCCAACAAAAACACCAAAGGAAAACAAAAGACAAAAGGAACAACCAGGAACCCAACACAAAGGCCAAACCCAAGACCCACCTTAAGGCCAAACGAACAAACCAAAAGATGGAGGTGGAGGCGGAACGGGAAAGAAAACCGAACTGCGAACTCTGGTAAAGTTCAGAGTTCGGTCCCATCCTGGTCCCGACTTTGACAAAGACAAACCAAAGAGACAAGCAGAAGACAAGCGGGACTGGGATCAAAATGGAATCTCGAAAACAAGCTCCAAACCTAATTCCATTTCGGTTGCAATTTCGCCAGAACAAAAGAAAAACAAAGTGTTGGAAAAAAGAAAACCTTCTAAACTTTGTTGAAAACCAAACAAGGACAAAAAAAAAAAAGGGGGACCTATTTTGACCAAGGAAAAAGATGGGGTGTTTATGCAAGGCATACCAAATAGGTCTAAAGGAGAACCAAAAAATCTAAATCCAAATCAACCTAGGAAAAATAAAGTGCGGGAATTATAGAAAGAGAGGACACATGAAAAATATATAAAAAACAAGAACTTTGATGATTTCTTCATAGATAAAATATTATAATTAATTTTGTTAATGTTATTAGTGGTGACTTTTATCTAATTAATTTAGATTTTCCCTATGATATGACCTCTCACAAAGAGTGGTTCTCAACAAGTTTATGATGGAGGAGAGGTTTTCTTTGGTGACAGTAGTTTGCATCAAATTGATGGTAAGGTAAAAATATTGTTATGTTTTAGTTATGGGAGAGTGAAAACTATTTATAGTGTTTTGCATATTCTAATACTTGTGAGAATTTTTCTTTTTGTATCCAAGTTGAATGATTTTGTAGTGCATGTGATATTGGACAAATCTAGTTTTTGGTTGGTTAGAGAAAATTTGGTGGTTGTGAGAGGCTCACAATGTAGGACTTTGTTTAGGTTTGATGCCTCCACATTTTGTAATCATCCAATGTAATTGACACTTTTGAAAACACATGCTTGTTGTGGCACAATATCAGGGGAATAGTGGTGAAAATTATCTTCAAACCATTATTAATAAAAATATGATTGATGATTTTTCTAGTTATTCTAATGAGTTTGATTTTTTTGAGCATTGCGTGTTTGGAAAGTAGAATAAAGTTTCTATTCTATCAAAAATATTAGAGCAAAATATTTTTTAAAACTTATTCACTTAGACGTGTTTGGTCCAATGTATGTGATTTTATTAATAAAACACATATTATGTTTCGTTTATCAATGATTACTCAATAAAAATTTTCTTATATCAAATTTAAAGTTTTATTTATGTATAAAGATTTTTAAGGCTTTAGTTGAGAAACAATGTGATAAAAAAATGTGTTAGATATTTGGTAATGGAGATGAATATTGCACTAAATAATTTGATGATTTTTGTAGACATGTAGGTATTGTTAAAAAAAAGACAACCTTTTAAAATCCATCATATAATGGTGTTACAAAATGATGAATTGAACCTTAATGATGAACGATGAGTGGTACATTGTTAGATTGGTGCTTTTGAGTACACTATAAATACTACACACTACTTGATGAATAGATATGTTTATTCAACTCTTGTTAACAAAACTCTTTATGAGTTGTGGATAAATAAGAAACCTTTTATTTCACATTTAAGGGTATTTGGTTGTGAGTCTTTTTCTCTTGTGCTTAGAGGAAAACAATCTAGAAGTTGGACCCAAAGTTTAGAAAAATGAGTATTTGTTGGCTATGGTGAAAATGTTAAGAGTTATAAGCTTTAAAATCTTTTAGCTTTGAAAATGATTTATTCTAAAGATGTGATTTTCAAAAAACTTAAAGAGTGTTTCCTAATCTAGGGTAGCCAGAGAAAAAAGAATGAAAATAATGCATCTTGAGACTAAGGTCAAGAAGTAAAAGGATGCACATGTTGAAGAAAATAATGATAAATTAGAGGATAGAGAGGAAGAAGAGGATCCAATTAAAATTTTATAGTAGGTTGAGCATGAAAAGAAATAGATATCCCTTTAGTCCACCATTGAGATGGTCCATGTGATAATGAAATTCAATTGGAAGGTATAGCTCACTAGATTGTTATTGGGTATTTGGTGTGTCGCGTACTAGTGATGAATCAATATATTTTAAAGAGACTCTCTTTGGAGAAACATAATTATTGGATAGAAACCATGTAGAAGGAGATGATAGAATTGGATAGATGTAACCCCTTAGATCTCATGAGTTTTCCTAAGGGAAGAAAGCCCTTTCATTGCAAGTAGGTATTTAAGAAGGAACTTGGAGTAGTTGGTAAGTTAGAGAGGTAGAAAGCAATATTGATGGCTAAGGGCTACTCCCAAAAAGGGAATTGATTTGATTAAAAATTTCTCTTATTGTTAAATGTCTTCCATTAGATTCTTACTGTTTACTATTCTTGTTTGTAATTTGGAAGTAAAACAAATGAATGCTAAAACTATTTTATTGCATGGAAATCTTGAAAATGAAATTTAAATGTGACAACTTGATGAAATTGCGGTGAAAAAAAAAAGAAAAAAGGTTCAAATAATCTTTGTATGGTTTAAAATAATTTCCTTAAGTGTGGCATTAGAAGTTTGATGTTTTTGCATTAAAAATGGGATTTTGTTAAAAGTCAAGAGGATCATTGTGTTTACTTCAACATTATTAATCATCATATTTTAATTATTGTTTTGTATGTTGATGACATATAATTTATGAGGAGTAGCAAGATGATGATTATAGAGCTTAAAACCTAATTTTTGTGTGTGTTTAATATGAAGGATCTAAGGATAGTAAAATTTATTTTGAAAATGAAAATCAATAGGGACTAAGATCACAAAAAGCTTTACCTCAATTAGATGAAATAAGTTTACTCTATTTTGTGGCAGTTTGTTGAGCATGATTATAAACCAATGAGTTTTCATTTACCAGACACTTAACTTTCATTAGATGTGTCTTAAGTCATATGATGATTAGGAGGATATGTATAGTGTGCCTTATGCTAGTGTTGTAGGGATCCTAATTTATGCAACAATATGTACTAGACCAAATATTGTCTAAGCAATGAGAGTTCGTAGAAAATTTGTATTTAACCTTGGTGTAGAGTATTGGACTTAAGTCAAAAAATTATTTAAATATTTGTGAGGGGGTTATAATTATTTCTTATGTTATCATAGTTCTAATGATATTGATAAGCGATTGGACATCCATGTATTTTGTTGATTCTAATTGTGTTAGTGATTTGGATAGTTAGAGCTCCAGTAATGGTTAACTATTTTCTCTATTTGGTGGTGTTGTCAATTGGATGATAAGAGGCAGCCCAAAATTAATGTCTACTATCAATGCAAAGTATATAATTGCAACACATTACTCTAAAAATATAGTTTGATTACAAAAATTATGTTTATGAGTTGGTTTTGATTGTAAAGCATTTTTATCAAATATGACAATCAAAGTGGTATCTATCTAGCTAGGAATTTCATGTATCATGCTCACACTAAGCACATAATTGATTAGTATTACTTTGTTCTTAAGATGATGTTGAGTAGTCAAGCCATGATTAAGGAGATTGACACCCAAAATTATATTGTAGGGTCACTTACAAAACAAATAACTAGCAAATAGTTGCAAAATCAATGAGTACAAATACATTCTTTTGTTGTAGGGAAGTTATGGCTCTTATAACTTGTACTTGATTCATTTTATATTTCTTGATAGTGGTATTGCAATACATAATTATAGTGTAGTAAAATTGCACCCCGTAGCAATTTCACACTTGCGCATTTAGCTTGTTGCATTTATGGCAAGATCCTTATAAATTAGAATTTCATGATTTCAACTCCATAAGGGACAATGATGAAGCGTTAGCAGTCCACCACCTCATTTCTTACAAAGTTGTGAGTTGGACGCCTATGCGATGTGCGAACGTCTACACAACATGCTATCATCCCCAAACTTTCTGAGTTTAAATGAAGGAATCTTGCAAAATTTGCCCATGACACGTGCCGTCGTGGCAAAATTACATGTATAACAACTCTTCCTGCCCATGCAACTTCACAAAACTCTCTTTTTCACCTTCATTCTCATTCTTTCTTATCGTTTTTCTCTCCAAATTGCTCTCACTCTCTTCTATTCTTCATCTCTTCTCTATGGAGAAACTTTGTCGGATTCATGTCTCATCAACAACCAAGGATCTCTTGCAAGCATTCATGTCTTGTCTATCAAGCCAAAAGGGAGCCACAGACTCTTGGTAATGCTCTCTTGTTGCATTATCTTGTCTTGTCTATTTATTTCGTGATACATGTTCTCCTACATGGTGGGGTTTGTCTTTGTCACGTGCCTTGTTTACTTTATTACATTTCTTGTCTATTTTTCTATCTATCTCGCTGTCCGTGGAGGTGGAAACACCAAAACAGGGGTTTGACTGAAGCAAGCCTTGAAACAACCCCAACACTTTTCCTCATCTCAACTGTGTGCAAGTTTCCAAATTCGAAGAGGTGGGTGCTTGCTAGTTTCTGGTTTTTAGCTCTTGATCTAACATCATGACACACAGACGTCCACGTGACAAGTTGGCATCCATTGGCCATGACCCTGTTCCTCTTAGGGTAGATTTTGTAAGTCTTCCTCTTTATGCTCCTACAATCAATTTTCTATAATCTGATATCAATTTATGTTTCATTACATTTTTGCAATCTCTTTCATCTTGTATTTTTGTCACTTGAGCTTTTTAAATTGAGGTGACCAAGGGCCATTCCACTGTTTGTCTTGAGATTGTCTTGAGACTTGGGAGCAATGAATCCTCTCCACAATAATATCAAGTGGGAGGATGGTAGGTTTAAATTGATATTAATCTTGCAAATCCTATGCACTTCATATGTCTCCAAATCCTTGGGAATAAGTATGTGGACATCTAGGGGTGATTGGATGAATTATGTACTAATAATTTTCATGTAAAATGCTTATACTAAGCACATAACTATTTAGTATCACTTTGTTCTTTTTAGATGTTGAGTAATAAAGTCATGATTAATAAGGTTGACCTATAGGAGTGATTGGATGAATTATGTATTGATAAGGTTGAGAATGAGTACATGGACACCTAGGGGTGATTGGTTTTTCTCTCAATAGACTTGGATATTGGTTGTAATAGCATTAAATACGTGAGGTTACACTTATGATGAGTGATTACTTATGATAAGTGACAAGTAGAGAGTAGTTTGGATGAAATCATACTACTTTCTCTCCTATGTGTTTGGTGAGAGAATGGAAGATCTTGTTTAATGATTTGTGAGATCCATAAGGTGTAGAGATTTGAAAATGGAGCATTACTCTTGAGGATGTGTGCCATGTGAGTTATTAATCAAAGATGTCATTGTGTAGTGTTATTCTCATAAGCATTGATTGATTAGGTCAAGGATGCATTAATAGTTGCACTATTGTCATACCCTAAGTTTTGATGGTTGTGGTTTTGAAAAACCATTGATGATTTTTCATTGACTTTCTATTACATTGGATGGATGGCTTTCTATTAATTGGTTTTCTATAAATAGATATTTTCAAATTGAGTGCAACCAAAATATTATCAAATTGAAAAGTTAAATATTATTGTATCATGTTAATGGATTAATATATACTTGTATTTTATTTGATATTAATTTTTTTTCTTAAAAAAATTCCTACTGTTAATGGTTTTTTAATCATTGATTACGTGTTTCTCCTTATTAATCTAATTGTTACCATATAATATTTTTGTTACCATTTTTTAATTATCTTTAAATATTTTTGTTGCTATTTGCAATTACTATCATCAATTTAATTATTATCATAAAAGATTTTGTTACTATTTGCATTTACTTTCATTCTAATATTCTACCTTATTTTATCACATTATTTATGAATTGGTCTAAATTTGTTACTGTTTGCAACTATTTTTATTGTAGAGTTTAACTAATTTTATCGTTATTTATGTTTCAATGATTTCCATGTTTCAGCTTTCATTCTTTGTATCTCTAATTCTCTAATGAATTCTGTGTTGCTTTTCCAAATCGATAAGGTTTTGGTGCTTCGAACTCTTGAGCAACCCGCCCACTTCGCTAAACCTAACAATGGCTCCCTATTAATTTTTTGAAAAGGTTAGGGTTTTTGAAGTTTATGTTGAATGAGTGGTTTTGTCAACTTAGTTTTAGTTAAAATATTGGCAGGGATGATCCATATGGAGCATATGAAGGCCCTGCTACTTTTTCTTGAGTCATATCAGCTTGTCAAGCTGGTTGAATAAGTACAATTTGTTGATTTAACGACCGCTAGAGTTTTTGGTTCTTACACTACATGTCGGTCTAGGGGGTTTTATGCTTTTAAATCTTAGCAAGGAACTGGTAATATTTACCAGAACCTTTCAAAGATCTATTGAATCGCAAAAATTGTGTTCTCCTACCCAATTCGATAGCTTTAGAACAAATGATTAATGTGCTTACAGACACAATATGCAAACCTTTAATTCATCTAAAGGAATGAAATGGTTGAACTGTAGCTGCTCAAAATTTATGTCTTTATGTCTAGACCTGGATCTTAATAAGGAATTGGTAGTTTTTCCAAACACTTTCTAGGATATCTAATAAATTATTATGGTCATATTCTCTTGCAATATTGGAAGAATGATCTAGGACAACAGGAACGATGATCCAGTACAAAAGGAACGATGATCTAGGACACCTGAACATGCATGGAAGCCTAAAATGATTTTGATGCATACTCCTAACATTATGATGGATGTATTATTAATGAATTACAATAACTTTATCTGTGTAAACAATTTGGACGAGTTCAATAATGAGGTAGATCAATTCTGCACTTGAACTCATAAGACGTGGGACAATTCTTCACAGTCAAATTCAGATCTACCCACCCAAGATTTAAATGACACTCAATTCTTCAACCCAGGCTTAGATCTTTCAGATCTGTGCACACCAAGGGTTAGATCTACTACTTTCACATAGGTTCAGAAGTGTCTAGAGAAATTTCGCACCTAGAAGACATGAATCCATTCTGTCGCAAGGTTAAGATCTGCAAACAACTGCAAGAACAAAATCACATCCGACTCAATTCTGTACTACTAAATAGACTGAGATCAGTTATTCACTTAAGTTCAAATTCGCAGTTGTAATTAATCTAAATTAAGATCTGTCAATGTTAAAATAACCTGATCAATTCTACACCTAAATTTAGAAAAATAATACAGTTCAAATCTACGATAGTAAATGGATGGCCTGAAATTTGAAATAAGACAAGCATAAGCCTTATTCAAGAACATATAACTTTAAAACCTATCATTACACTAAATAAATCAGACAAAAAATAAAGTTTTCGCCGTTATACGTAATGAAATTATAAAAACAGAGCACAAAACTCTCGAATAACTAACAAGAAACTGAATCAGGCAAGCGAGAATAATCTCCTTTTATCCTTGTAATAATGCTTCAGAAATCCAGATAAATTGAGATGAGAATCCAAGAACAAGGTATATATCTAAGTATACTAGATGAAACCAAAGCAGATATCATAGAGAAAACGTACAAGACTACAGGGAATTTGGCTTGTAAGATTTTGAAAAAATAAAAACAAAAGAATCCCTAAAAATACCAGATCGACAAATCAAGTACTCCATAAAAAAGAAACAAACAAGTCAGCTACTAAATATGCTCGTAAATTTAACCTTTAGAAAATGACATAGGGTTTCTTTTTGTAGGAACCTGGCATCTAGCATCTAAAACCAAAACCTAGAAACAGATCCTGAGAAAACGAATATCAAATAAAATTGATTCCTTTTCGATTCAAATCCTGCTGTAGTTATCCAGTAAGTAATTTTCATATAGATTTGCGTGTGGATCTTGTATTTCCTACTGAAGAAAGACTTAACGACTCCAAAAGACCAAAAGCAATAAACCAATGAGATTACTCTTCAAAAAAGTGTCTGCGCGCGTCTATCATTATCTTCAAACCCTCGAGATGGTCTTCGTTTAAGGGTGAGAGGAATAGCAATCCAACTAAATCCTCAAACCCCATTATTAGAACGTGACTGTGATGGGAGAACAGCACTCCACTATGGCTTTGCCTGCATAGGTGAGCGTTACTCTCCCACCACAGTCGCGCTCTAGAAATGGCCGAGCATACTCCGCGTACAAGGAGCCTGCAATACCAACGAGAATGGCATCTGCACTTGAACGCTGTCATGAATATAAACATATCAGACCGCCCCGTCTCTATTCAACCCTAACCCTAAGAGTTTTACTTTTTCCACTCTAACCCTAACCCTAAGTGTTAAACATGACCCTAGATCTGATGCTATTGCTGCTTTTTTAAAGTAAAAGTGCCCCCAAGTTGGGGCTTTTGATTCTACTTTTATGGGGGACTGGTTCCAACTTTTAACTAGTAGTTTCCTGCATGTTCTATGTCTAAGGGTGAATATTGTATATTTTTTCATTTTTTTAAGATTTATTTTAATTTGGTTATTTTTATTATTACAATGATTAGTTATAAGTCATATGTTTTGGCAATTAATTTAATTTTGATTTGATCACACTTTCATATATTTTTAGGGATTGGTTTTGACTTAGTGTTTATCTATTTTTTCTTGGTTGAATCTACAAGCATGGAAATCATCTTAAAACTTTAAATTGAAATTGAAATTTAAGTCCAAGTTGAATCCCTTCCTACCAGTCATTAATTTAGTTTTGATTTGATCACACTTTCATATATTTTTAGGGATTGGTTTTGACTTATTGTTTATCCATTTTTTCTTGGTTGAATCTACAAGCATGGAAATCATCTTAAAACTTTAAATTGAAATTGAAATTTAAGTCCAAGTTGAATCCCTTCCTACCAGTCATTACTTGTCGACTTGAATGTAAAATGTGTTTGAGTGTTATTTAAAAGGACAAAGTTGCAATTCACTTTTAAATCATTCAATAGATTTATGATCAAGTACATGAAGAGAACCATTTGATCAACTCAAGAGAGCATTGTATTCTATCATTTGCTTACATCAACGTCTACCTTATTAATAACAAAGTAAGGCATGTTATGTAATTGCTTGTCTTTGTTCTTTGTTTCATAATTGATAATCTAGATTAAGGGATTTGACAAAAGGAGAATATCCTCACTTGGCAAATCTTAAGGGTGTTTGCCAACGCCACCTACTCTTTAGATTAGTCCATATGAGGTGAATAGATTCTCTAGACATCTAGGCATGCATAATTCATTTATATTGACATAAATTAAATTTGCATAACAAGTTCATGTCCATAAGTGAGGATATTAGTTCTATAAGCACAAATCTGACCTATAATGGAAAACTAAGCATCTAGTCATTTGCCAAGACATTTAAGTTTTAAATCTTATTTCATAGCATAGTTTGGGATCATAGAGTGCATTCTACAACCAAAAGTATTAAAGTTGCATACAAAGTTAGGTCCTAATCCATCTTTATCATTTTGAAAAGTGTGCTTGTATATCAATCATTATTTGAACTCCATAAGCTAGGGTTAATTATTTACTTAAATTCAATGTGAATGATTCAGTGGCTTTTGTTGGCAAGGTTAATATTATTGATGATCAAAAGTAAGATCGGTGGAGGTCACCTTCGCCTTAGCTCAATAAACTCTTTATAAACCCGTTTCTCTTAACAACCACTCATTATTTAAACTTCATAAGCTATGGTTAATTATTTACTTATGTTAAGTTCAATGTGGATGGTATAGTGACTTTTGTTGGTAGGGTTAAGATTATTGATGATCAAAATAAAGAGTGGGTGGAAGTTGCCTTCACCTTAGCTCAACCAACTCTTTATAAACCTATTTGTTACTATTCAAGAGCATTTAATTAAACTGTTATGAATGATGGGATAGGGGTCAAAGTGAACATGTGTTATCATAACCCAATGTTAATGTCAAGCTATAACCATAGGACCCCTAAGTTATTCCTGTAGACACCTAAAATATTCCTTAGGTCTAGTCATTATCACTAAACCTATCACCTAATCTCTAATCGACCAATTTCATCATCTAAGCCTACATCCCATCATTTAGTCCTAATTAACCTAGGACATATCCATTTCACCTAAAGTCTCACACTTAAATTAAATAATCATACGATTTAATTTATCACCTTTTCCATCTCACAATAAATAAATAAATACCTATTTCCACCTATTATCCACCTCGCACATGTGGCTAAAATAATTAAATAATATTATTATTTAATAAAGCCTATATTCCCTCATCACTTTCCAAGAATAATGGGGACTAGGAACACTTGTCCTTGTGCTCCCATTATTCTTTCAACACAACCCTAGAATCTAGCCTCCCTAGATGCACATATCCCTAATGTCCCTCATGCCCTTAATCACTTACTAAACTTATAAATTTGTTCTAACCATGCACATTCTAACTACCTCATCTCCACCCTCCATCTTCTCCTAGATATTAGGAAATTTCTCTCAACCATTCTCCAACCTTAATCTCATAATCAAATCTTAGCCATCCATTCCCCATTCCTCATCCATTATCACTTATGTCAAGTATGTGTTGTCAAATTGATGATCTTAAAGCAAAGAGAACATGCACATTCCAATCCATCAAGGAGAAAATTGAAGGGAAAATAATGCGGATCTACTGACCCAACAGTGCGGAATACATTTCCTTGACACCTTTACTTTAGGGGAGAGAAGCAAAAATGAAAAACTAACAGTTTCAAAACTTATAGAGATGCATACAAACATGGCAATGAGAAACCAAAAAGATAAGCAAACAAAGATGACACAGTATTTACGTGGGAAAACCCTTTCAGGTAAAAAACCCACCACACAAAGTCAAATCTATTGTATTACAGTAATGAATCGATTACATACAATATCTAGACTTCTTTGTTCAGCTCACAATCACCCAGAGAGTTTCAGATCCACTGTTACAATGTTTTCACAACATATAGTTCAAAACCCTCTTCAAAAACTCACGTCCTTCTTGTTCTTCAGCTCGCAACTTCCACTTGCTCTACAATTCACAACTCCAACTTAACTTGTCTAACCTCTAAGAAATAGCATATCTCTCATCCATATGTAACCAACTCAGAAGAGCAATGAAGTCCATCCTCAAATCACGCATTTGGTCAGATCTGACAGATTTCCTGCAACGAGCCGATTTTGCATTCAAAGCCATTGCTCAAAACGGTTGAGCTTGCCACCCTTCGTTGACAAATACAACTACCACAATAACTATCTTGGTATCCGTTCAATCACTATTCAATCAGGTGCCATGCGTCCAATACCCATGGGAAAACACAGCTGACAGAGCAACCAAAATGGTCAAACAGACATTGGGCGCGACCAAGACTTCAAGTCATAAATAACACTGTCGGAGCCGAAGTCGAAAAAGGAGTTGAAACAGGACTCCACCGAAAATGCATACTATCGGAGTCAGAGTCGGAACTGGAGTCAAAACAGGACTCCATCGAAAATCCAAGAACAAGAACCAATCTGGTTCTGATTCTGCCTCTGCCAACTACAGGAAACAACAATCCAGAACCAGGACAAGGCGAAGGAAAACACCTCGAGTAGAATCCAAACATCCAGAAGAACTAGATTGCAAAAGCAGGAGTCGGACTCGGAGTTGAAACAGAAACTGAAACAGGAACCTGGCAAACGAACATTGCCAACTTCCAAAACTAGTTCCACCTCTGCCAGAACCTGCGAAGTGAAGCGAGAATAAATAGACGGTAGTAAGCGGAGTCGAAGTCGGAACAAGAACAGAAACCTGGAACTTAGGCAAACAGAACAATGCCAAGTTCCATCCCGGTTCTACCTCCGCCAGAGACCCGAAACTTAGGCAAACAGAACAATGCCAAGTTCCATCCTAGTTCCGCCTCCGCTAGAACTTTGTAAACAACACAAAAACACCAAGGCATGAAAATGAGGACTTCAAGCTGGAAGTTGAGAAATAATTTCTCAACAAAAATCAAACCACAATGGAGTTATGGATAACATTCTATGTTGATTTTTGTAATAAAATAAATTGCACAATAGAAGAAGATGATATGAAATATTTTGCAAATACTTGATAATAACCGAGAATAACAAGCCAATTCGAGGGGGAAAACCTCCAAATATCTCCAATGAGAACACAATTCACAATATGATGATGAAATAAGACTCACTACCTCTCATATATACCTATTTATGCCTAGGATATCACCCATACCGACTTAGATAGCCCTATATAAGCCTTAGGCCAACCTAAACAACTAAATAACAATATAATAATGGTAATGACTTAATTAAGAGTTAAGATAGCCACAAGCTGACTATTCATAACCTGATGTACATCGATATTAAGGGTGTAGCATGCCCTCCCTCTTTAAAGAAGTATTATCCTCAATGCTAATCAAGTGTGGATTCTTCTGAATGAACTGCACATCCTCCCATGTGGAATCTTTAACTGGTAGATTCTTTCATTGTATGAGATACTCAATGAGAGTTTTAGTCCTTAGCTTCTTTGCACATGTTTGATGAATGCACTTTGGTTCCAATATGATTCTTCCTTCTTCATCGATCTTTGGTAGTATTATTTGAGTTGGAATATTATGCCCAATTACCTTCTTCAAACAAGAAACATGGAAAGTTGAATGTATCTTTGTTGTTGGTGGCAACTCTAGCTTGTAGGAAACACTACCAATATTTTGCACGATTTGGTATGGGCCATAATATCTTGGAGACTACTTATTGTTCTTTTTTTGTTGCTTCAGTGAGATTTTCTTATAAGGTTGCAATCTCAAGAAGACCCAATCCCCAACTTCAAAACTTCTTTCACTATGATGTTGGTCCACCTTTTGCTTCATTCGATTTTGTGCCATGGCTAAATTATCCTTGAGTCCTAAAAGTAATTGTTGTTGATGAATCAAGTGGTCCTCTACTGCCTGAACTCTTGGTGAAACCTTCAATGATGATGTGATGGGTAGAGGATGATATCCATATAGTGCCAAAAATGGAGACATTTTTTATGAGCTATGAAAAGAAGTGTTATACCACCATTCTGCTAGTGGTAGCCAATCTAGACCCATTGAGACTATTTCTCTAAAGTGAAACAACATAGATATCCTTCCAAACACTTATTAACAACCTCAATTTTCCCATCTGATTAAGGGTGGTATGAAGAGCTATAAGCCAATTGAGTTCCCAAACATGAGAATAAATCTTTCCAAAAGTGACTAGTAAATATAGGATCACGGTCATTGACAATAACCTTAGGTGTACCATGTAGCTTTTGTATATTCTCTAAACAAGATTTTTCCGCTATATTTTATGTAAAAGGATGTGATAATGTAATAAAATGTGCATATTTAGTGAGGCAATCCACTACTACCATTATGAAATTATGACCTTTAGATTTGGGAAGCCCTGTAATGAAGTCCACAAATACCTCTTCCCAATGTTGGCTAGGAATAACTAAGGGTTGCAAGAGACCTGGAGTCTTAATTATCTCCCCTTTATTCCTTCAAGACAAACCAAATATTTAACCACAAATTTTTGAACATCACCTTTAAGCCCTTCCCAAAAAAATCTTGCTTGACTTGATGATATGTCTTCAAAAATCTTGAATGACCACCAACTAGAGACTCATGAAGTTCTGTGAGAATCTTTTTTTAAGAGTGGAACTCTTACAGAGATACAATTTCTCTTTACACCAAAGAGTATCTCCCTTCCAACAAAACTTATCTGAGCTACTAGGATCACCCTTTAATTGTTGGATGAGATTACTTGTAGAAACATCATTTTGCCACTCTACTTTGGCTTCTTCCACCCAATTTGCTCATAATATTGAAAGGGCGCACAATAAGGCTTCATCTTTCTCATCCTTTCTCAAAAGTGCATCTACTACAATATTTTCCTTCCCTTTCTTATATACAATCTCAAAGTCATATCCCAACATCTTAGTGACCCATTTTTGTTGCTCTTTAAAAAATAATATTTGTTCTATAAAATATTTTAGGCTATCATGATCTGTCTTAACCTTGAAGTGTCTACCCATTAGATAAGACCTCTATTATTTAACTGTATGAAGAATAGCTAGCATTTCCTTTTCATAAATAAGTTTGAGTTGATTCTTACCCATTGACGACTCTCAAAAGCAATTGGTCGACCCTCCTGCATGAGTACTACTCCTATACCATTTCCCGAAGCATCACATTCCACAATAAAGTCCTTGGTGAAGTCTGGAGTGGTAAGCACTGGAGTAGTACACATAGCCTCCTTCAATCTCTCAAATGGTGCATTAGTGGACTCATTCCTATGACAGAAATCCTTCTTCAATAGTGTTGTGAGGAGTGCTGCTGTATGACCATTATTCTTCACAAATCTTCTATAGTATCCTATCAATCCCAAGAAACCCCTCAATTTCTTAATCATTTTTGGAATACACCATTCCATGATAGCCTTAATTTTGTTAGTGTTAGCCCTATTTTTGACCATGAAATTTTTTCAGTCTGCATATAAAGTTCTCAATTGTGCTTTAGAAGGTGTCGATCTACATCAAGTCCTCACCATATGGAGCTCGATATTTCACCTATAGTCGAGAATTCCTAGATATAGCAAAAGGTCTGATGAGAGAATTTGTGTGAGTTCTTAACTGGGAAAAATCGAGTCTTGCATATACATAGTGAAGGATATACATCGTGCACAAGTAAGCAAAATGTTTCTTCCATTCCGGAAATGTAGGCTCAACTAATGGTATGGGAAGGTGTGCTTTATGATGCACTCATCATATAATTACAAGCTTGGTCTAATGCATGATAGTAACAAACAACTAAGCAAAGAAAGTAAATGGGCAGACATTATTGGGTGGCATTTTGCTCATACATGCGAACTCTCGTAGCCTTGGGAATGGTTAGAGTAACCTATCAAAAGTCTGCCTGTGCCTTTGAGGCTTGGAGGAAAAGTGAATTACTTATAAGCGATGTTTCGGTATGTTACTAGAACTATAAAAAATGTCGCCCAATGCTTAGTTAGACAAACCACCAAAAAGCCTGCCTAAACGTTATAAGCGGTGATTTTGTAAAATTTTGAAACTCACCGCCCAGGTTAGGTGAACTTGTCAAAATTCCACCTTCTATGACATAGGTAAATGAAGCGGACACAACCACCACCATGTACAAATAATTGGTTTATAGTCATGTCAAAATGATTAGGATGCAGCTTGGTGTGGGCTTTAATGCACTTAGAACAAGAAATTCTATAAATTATTTTCTCAAAGAAATGTGTTCTCACGAAACAATAAGCTAATGATTACTAATCCAAGGCAATTCGAGGAAATTCATTGAGACATTATGCTTAGCAGATCATAAAGAACCTTATGGATAAACGATATGCCTTCTTGCTCTCATCACTGGCATAGTGAACTTGCCGATGCATGAAAACTTGTATTTGTCAAACAATTAAGATATCATGTGACAAAATGCAGTGTGACATTATCAAGATCAACAACAGCCATTGAAGCAAAAAGAATAAGAAGAAAGCAACATGATAGAAATGTAAGAAAAATGTTTACTATGTATCATAGGTTGAATTCTTCAAGAGATTCCTAAAGGAAAAGACATCACCATTAAAGATCATCAATGTGGATGGTAGTGTAGTATTGAAGGTAAGCAGAAGGAGCTAGTGGTGCTTTCATCATCGACATCTTTAAATGGTTGGGAAACTCCTCTTTACTTCCAATAAAGGGATATTTTATATTGGTTTCCCTTCACAATCTTCAGATATGAACATAACGAATTTGATGGATTTTGAATTAAGTAGGAACCATATCAATATCTTTCTTAATGGAGATTTGTCTAGGCATCAATTGCTATGAAAAGTAAAGAATGTCGATGGACATACTGATACCACAATTGCATTGTATGCCAATGGAACTCATGTAAGAGTCAATGCCAATCACAGTAAGAGTCGCAGATGATTGGCTTAAAGAGATACTGATAATGGCAATGTGGTAGCACATCAAATTGTCAAAGTTTATGATTAGCTTGATTCTCAACCAATAGTTTCATGAAGGCGTTGATATAATTAATGTTACTCGTGTAGATTTGAAGCTCTTTGTAAGATAAAATTTATGGTGGCATTTAGCATGGGAATAAAACAAACCAGATGTTTGATTTATCATCGCTGGAGATATATTATCAGGCAGAAAGTCGTGATTAAGTGAGGCTTTTGTTTCAAGAAATGATCAATCGGGTTCATGGAGAATAATACAGCTATGTGAAACATTGCCCACAGTCAAAATGACTAGGTCGATTTCATACATTTGGCTCCAATAATAATCGGATTGGAATGACATCATTTCCCTATTAGTATGGTGGTCACCAGAACAGATGCAGTGATCAACAGATATATATGGATGAAGTGATGCTTAATTAGCAAGGACAAAACAGTTTCCTTCAAATGCCACATAGCTCATTTGGTTATGTCTTCATATTTATTTCTCATTACACATGGACTCTTTAAAAAGAATCGGTTATGGGAGCCTCTACACTGAAAGCAGTAAAGGAAGCTCTTTTGTAACGAATCTTCAAGAAGCAATTACGGGAGGTGAAAAGTTAGTTTGTAACTGATTTTAAAGAAATAGTTACACATAACTGAAAGGGCTCATTGGAATAACACTTATAAATATGTAATCTGTAGCCAATTTGAGGGGATCTTTTGGCTATGACACAAGATCCTCTGTGAAGGCTGGGGTAGCTTAGTTATCAGATCTTTTACTGTTCATCTGGGGAAGGGGATTATTTTCTGAACTTAATCTTTGTATAGGGAGATAGATTCTTTGAGCTCTGTTTTATATTTTAGAATAAAGGAGACATTTCTAATCTTTGTGTTTGATTGTCTTCTCCTTAATTGTTGATTTCTTTTGCGAACCCACAATTAGCCAATTGTATTTTCTCTATTGCATCTGATTAAGGATGTGTTCATTACAGGATATTTGTGTCTTGTTTTGTTCATGTATTTTCTGAGAATTATTTTCTTTCCTCCTCTTTATCATTTACAGGTTTGAGTAAATGATCTTTGTGTCATTTGCTTTGATCTTTTATCCAACTACTTTCGCATTTGTGTCATTTTTATGCACAGATGTTTGTTTGCCTTTACTGCTTTTTGGTTAAAAGCACACCCTAGTTTCATTTTCAGTTTCTCCAATTCACTGAAGATCATAAGAGGGAATTGTACCTCTAAAATTTAGAGGAAGATCACTAATTCAACATTGATCTCCGAAGTTGTTAGTTTCATTGTGTCATTGCTCAGTTGGGCAATAGAGAGTCATTTATCAGATCAAATCGCAGTGACCAATCTATTTACTAATAGTTAGGATCCACCTTTATTCTACCTCCTTAAGACCAAAAGCACACTTGGAAGGCTTAACATAGAGTTGATGATCTTCGAGTACTTGTAGTGCTTGATCTACATGTTGCAAGTGTTCTTCCTATGTCTTGTTATAAATCACTATATCATCAAAGAATTTACCAATACAAACTTTCTCAAGAACTTCTTAAAAATGGAACTCATCAAAATTTGAAATGTAAATGGTGCATTGGTAAGATCGAATGGCATCACCAAAAATTCATAATGACCCTCATGAGTCTTAAATGTCTTACAAATATCTTATTCCTTAATTCGAATTTAGTGATAACTAGATCTAAGATCTAACTTTGTAAATACACCGCTCTATTCAATTCATCAAGCAAATCATCAATGACTGGAATAGGAAACTTATCATAATCGTGTATATATTGAGAACTCTATAGTCCGAACACATGCGCCAAGTTTCATCCTTCTTACGTAGAATCACCATCGGCAAGGAGTAAGCATTTTGGCTATGCCTGATAAGTCCTGCCTCTAACATCTCTTCAACAATCTTTTCTATTTCACTTTTTTGTATATGTGGTTACTATTGATGCCAAAAATTGACAAGGTAACAATCTTTATGGGAAACTCAGTTAAAGGGGGACCTAAATCGAGTGACCTTTGGGTTTTTAAAGAGGCCAACTTCTTCTATAATTGGGGGGTTGAAAAGGGTAGAAGGAAACAAATATAAAATTAAATCTAATCTAAGGCGATGCACCAAGAAGTAGATATGGGCACAATAAACCTATATGTTAGATATGATTTAAGGGTTGTTTAGCAATCCACTATGTCCCAGAATAACATAAATCAAAATGGAAACCTAAATAACTCAATCAATGACATAAAATAACTTCCATAGATTTACTGAAAAGAAGAGTCAAAGACATGGTCTAAATCAGTAAGCTTATATTGAAATTATAGAAGTCTACAAACAAATTACTCAATATAATAATGGCACAGTATAAAGCTTTATCAAATAGCCAAGAAACAAAAAGGCCGAACAATGGCATAGTTTGCGAATCTTATACAATTAGCTAAAACAATACAAGAGGCCTGGTGTGTATTTCCACAAATTTCTTTGTAAGTTTCAAACCCCTTCTTCAAAAGAAGAAGTAGTATTTATAAGTAAAATCCCACTGCCTGGTGGGCTAGTAACAAAAAAGATTCCTTCATCATGTACAATGATTCCTAGAGCAATGATTTCCCTTAGGCCGTTGCAACATAAAATATTCGAGCATAAATGTAGTTGCTTACGAACTAGATGCATTCCCCGCGAATGACGATGGTGGTCCCAATGTAGAAGCGACAATTATCCAGAAGACATGTGTCACCCACCCATGAAGGCAGTTAGAATATGTGGCAATCTTAGTGGGACTCGTTGCTTGCTCCTTACTTCTTCTTGATGAAGTCCTTGGAAGAGCCACATGGCGACAGGTCGGGGACTGTGGTTCATTCCTCCCTCCTTCTGATGAAAACCTGTGCGGTGAATACACGTGGAGGCATCCTTCACAAATGATGCGGTCAATGGGGTCCGCCAAAAGTGAACACAGACTGATGATACGTGGCACTCAGACGCAACCCAATAGGAAAGTGAAGCAAAGCAAGCCAAAAGGGTGCAAATTACCGACACGTGGAAGCATGACAATGTTGTTTAAAAGAGTGAAGGAAGAAATCCCTTTGAAGAGCACCTGGCAGACATGTGGTAGTAGTTGAACGAAGCCTTTGCAAAAGGATCCCGATGATGTTCTCAGATGTGGTACGGGCCAATACTTAGCAAACTAAAAAAAATCACCCAAAGGGAGCTTGGGGAAGTTTACGTTCACAGCTTTTGGCGACTGCCAAGGGCGTTTCGCCTATGGAACGATTAACCCAAAATCTTCTGGTTTGCAGACCAGAGTCCTATGCATTGGGTGATGCAATCAAAATTTGGAGAGAGTGACCTGCAGAGGCAACCGGTTGGCTTTGGATGGTGTCAATATGTCATTCAGGTTCTCTTGCGCTCCATGCAAATCAATCATATCTTTGTATGGAAATGCCATCAATATACTGACCCAGGACTCGAGTTGGAAAAGTAGCCACGCTATACTGGATGGGTGACACCCTCAATATCCTCTATAGTAAGGGGCTAACTGAAGCTCTGAAAAGTAGATGCATGCTACTGTTTCTCTTCAATCTTTGTTGCAATCTGCTCCGTTATGGCCACCAATTCATCCGAAAGAAATAGGGATCGTAAGCCCATTTGAGTTAGGTGGGAGAACCTTGCCCGCATGCTATTCATGGTTTGGTCCAATGTGGGGGCACACTCACTAGCATGGAGGATGGTTACGTGGTAGTGGGTGAACCTATTTGCTATTTTGGCTGCAATTTTTCGATTACTGATCCTTGTGTTCGTTAATTCTTCATCCCAAACCATTTATAGCTTCTGCAACAATTTTTCTGCCTCAGGAACTCTCTTTGCGATGGATTGAGGGTGTGGACATCAAAAATTGAGAAATGCTAAAAAATCTGCAAACAAAATCATCTCAAACAATTTCATGTTGTTAGCACGAAAGTTAGTTTAAAACAGTAAATTTAACATCCCTATGAGATATTCAATCATGTCTAAATATGCAACTAATGAGCATAAAAGCAGGTTAAACAGAAGCATATAAAAACACGATTAAACCTTCATCCCATAGTGGATTGGTGCCACCATTGTTGTGTAGTAAGCAGCCCTTTCCAAATCCTTGAACAAGCTAAATGATGGTATGAGTAAGATTAATTCTCAAATGAAGAGAATAACCTTGCATGAAGATGTGGATATTGAACTAAATTTGAGTATAGTAAGTCTACTCAAAATGGTGGATGGATAATGAGGAGAGAAGCCTCCAATTTATAGATTTCTAAATTGGAAAAGAGAGTAAAATAGAGCAATGTGGGATTATTCAACATCCAATGGCCAAGTGCCATTTGTCAAGATGTGAATGGCTGAAGGTTGTGCACATTTTGGCCAAAGTGCCAATAAATGCAATTAGGTGGCATTTCAAATTTGAGAAATGACATGTGAGAGGGAAAAAGGAATGAAATAAATGCCACTTGGCTCAATGCACAAGGACATGTAAAAGGAATGAATGCCTTGTTGGATGTACAAATCCATTTGGCCTTTTTGAATTTAAAAGAGGAATATTCTCTTTTTGATGCTTTGTGAGGGAAAATAAGAGAATTAATAAATCAAAGTAATTGATTTATTGTGCAAGTTGCATTCTCTAGAGGATTTTAGTGAGAGGGATTAAGTTAATCATGGATTTGATTAGCTTAATGAAGAATTAGGTGATGCGACAATTTAGACTTAGATTTATGAATTGATTCAAGTTAGAAATTGAGAGGAAATGATTTATTAAACAAATGATTTGATTTATTTAACCAAAGAGAATAATGTTAGATTAAATCAAACAAGGTTTAATTTAATGAGAAGACTTAGGGATTAATTAAATAAAATGATTTATTTAATTAAAAGAGGAATTACATAAATAATTAAATAAAATTGATTTATTTTATTAACAGGAGATGAAGAGTGATGAATTTAATCAAATACAGATTGTTCGATTAAATGACTAGCAAAAGAGATGATTCAGGATGAAACGATGTTAATAGATCAGGGTTCAATGTGTCAAACCGAATTGTACATTTTCCATGTCTACATTTTACCCCTCTTTGAAGCAATGTACTTGTTGAATTGATTCAAAGAAATAAACTGCTATGATCAAAAGTTAAAAATTTCTCAATTTTTCAAATGCCCCACTGTTGCCCCAGCGGAAAGATAATGCTAGATATATTGCCCCCTCGAGAGATCGAGTAGAAATGTTCAATTTTTTGATCGAGATCGCAATAAAATGCGAGAGGAGTGGTTCTCTTGATCAGAGGATGAAATTTCTTTGATGTAGACAAATCTGATGATGTATAGACAGTCATCGGCCATGGGTAGCCTTGTGTATATTTTGATATAGTGCACCGATTTTAGATAGACATGTTAGTAAAGATAGAAGAATAAGAAGAATAAGATGATGGAAGGAGGATCCACAAAAGTTCACATTATTACCGATGATGATGATGCATTGCTTACCAGGAGTTGGGATTTTCAAAGGGCCAATTACTTTATGTTTGATAACACACATAGGTACGATGCATCAAGGTATAAAGGACCAGGATGGCTTTGTACCTAGTGTGATGGACTTTGACTTGACAGATAGATAGGAGTACTCTTGTTCACACTTGACAAACATAACCTTATTCAGAATGCAGTTTAGATATTCCAGACATCTCGGGCCAAAACATAAAAAGGCCAGCCTTCTTATGTGGTCAACAAGATACCTAAAACATCCTTCCTACAAACAAAAAAAGTACGCTTGACAAAGTTATTTTACAAGGATATCCAATAAGCACAACAGATAAAAAGATAATGATCGTTGCCCCATTCCTTTTTCTCTAAACCTATTTTGTTTAGGCATCACCGAGAGGTCCTTGGAATGAGTGCAAAATAAGATAAGTCTAAAAAAACCAAAATAAAGTAAACAAACAAGCTAATGTTCTTCATACCGCTAGCCAAGGCTAACTACTGTGAGGGGTACCTGATGCTTATGTCCATCGCAGGAAAGCTTCATCCTAGGACATGTAGTGATCAGGGTTTTGGTGGGACTGATTGGGTGATAAGCTATTGATACTCTGAGTTGACCAACTTGCTTGCTTACTAACTTAGACTTGAGACTTCTGACAATTAGGTGTTCACTTTAGAACCTGCTAAACTTGCTTTTAACTGACTCACCAAAGGGTGAAAGCGACAATGATTTATTATGAGTGATGACAATCACGGGTGAAAGCGAGATGAAATGGATGCACCATTTTGGGTTTTTCAAATGTTTTGAGACTATTTTTTTTTTGGTATTTTCACATTTTTCAATGTTTTCGGATTTTCAAGATTTGCGATGAGCAAACTAACTTAAAGACCTATCCTAGGGGTCTCGAGAGCTGATCCATAGATTAGCCTTGCCTACGTTATACACACAGAGACCACATAGTTCGACCGATGGTGGACTGACTTGATGATAAGATGGATGGGCAAACAGATTGCCCCCCTTTTTATTGCTTAAAGGACTGACTTAAGATGCAAATTAGGTGGGCAAATGGATTTCCCATATGATGGACACCTAAAGGACTGACCTAACCATCTTGGGGGATGATCAAAGATCAACCTTGCCTACGTTCAAGCTCAGAGACGACGTAGTTCGACAAGGTGAAAACTGACAAGACCAGATGATGAAATTTTGAAAATTTTCTGATATTTTGACCATTTTTTTTAATTTTTTGATGAAATTTTGAATGTTTTTGGATTTTTTGATTTTTGGAATGTTTTTGGCTTTTTTGATGAGGTTTTGAATGTTTTTGGTTTTTTCTGATGAAATTTTGAAAAAGATCATGAGAATATACACAAATCCGATTCGATGTTGCGAGAATGTGCCCCCAGTGTGGTGTGATAGACTACTTCGATAAAGGCAGGACAGACTGACCTTCAAAATGTCAAGTAGTTCCAATGGTGGAATATGGTGCAGATATCAACATAGGCTATGGTATGGATGCGAGCTGATGAGTGGAATGGTGATGGAATGGATGAGTCGTGTAGATCCTGATAGATGGGGAAGGTGCTTTATTTACACTTGACGCCTGTTTGCCAGGTTTTCACCAAGGTACTTGCCCAAAGTGCCACTGAAGTGGTTTTCACTAGAGGACGATTTTTTTCTTTACTGTTTTCAATCCTTTTTCTGATTTTTTTGGATTTTTTTGTTGTCACCAAGATGCCTGTTTGCCAGGTTTTTATCGAGGTAACCATTTTTTCAGGACTTTTTTTGATTGTTTTTGTATTTTCTGGTTCTATACCTTGCAATATTTAGGCATAAAACTTTTTGAGGTGTGAACTATTCATGGGCTCTTGCAGGGGCTCGCCTTCTAGTGTCGATAACTGATATGCCCCCGATTTGTAGCTTGCAGTGATGATAAAGGGTCCCAGCTAGTTGGGCTCAAACTTTCCCTTTGTATTCGGATTTGGAACATTCTTTTGATTTTCTTTCAGCACGAGGTCACCAACTTGGAAAGTGTGTTGTCTGATCTTCTTGTTGTAGCTCCTTTTTAGGCGATTTTGGTACACTTGTAGATGATTAAGGGCATCCATGCACCTTTCATCTAGTAATTCCAGCTCATTGAGTCTTGTGACCCTATATTCCTCATCTGTGATAAGGTTTTGCAGTGATATCCTTAGTGATGGGAGCTCGATCTCAATGGGGAGTATGGCCTCTGATCCGTAGACCAGAGAGAATGGGGTGGCGCCTGTCGACGTGCAGATGCTGGTAAGGTAGGCCCATAAGGTGAGATTTAACTGTAGATGCTAGTCACGACCAGAGTCATTGACTATTTTCTTGAGGATTTTCAAAATGGTTTTATTTGTAGCCTTTGCTTGGCCATTGCCTTGTGGATAGTATGGAGTGGAAAAACGGTGTTGGATTTTGAATTTTTCACACAACTCAAGGACATCCTGATTTTTGAAGGGCGTCCCATTATCAGAGATAATGGATTGAGGAACACCGTATCGGCAAATGAGGTAATTCAGGATGAACTTGGATATTTGTTTTCCCATGATGTAGGTCATGGGAATTGCTTTGACCCACTTTGTGAAATATTCAGTGGCGGTGATGATGAACTTATGGCCATTGGATGAGGTGGGTGATATTTTGCCAATGAGATCGAGCCCCCATTGTGAAAAGGGCCAAGGTGTAACAATGGGATGCAGTTCTTGAGCTGGTGCATGAATAAAGTCTCCATGTTGTTGGCATTGCAAGCATTTTCTGACAAAATTGTGTGCCTCTTTTTCCATCGTCGGCCAGTAGTACCCTGTTCTCAGCAACTTTTTAGCCAAGGTCATACCACTTGAGTGTGACCCACACGTGCCATTATGTACCTCAGTTAGAGCAGTAAGGGCTTCCTCAGGTTTTAAAAAACGTAGCAGGGTTCCGTCGGTACTTCTACGGAAGAGGGTTTCTCCTAGGATGATGAATCGTGAAGTCCTTTTTATGAAAGTGCGTTTTAGGTTCGGGGTGATGTTAGTGGGGAGGATTCCTAACTTTAGGTAGGTGTATATATCATGATACCAAAGATCACCGGGACCAACGAGTTCACACGCGTATTCTGACTTTGGTACCTCGAATGTGGGTACGAGAAGCTGCTCTACGAGGAATTCATGTTTCGAGACGTTACGAGGGATGTCGAGTAAGGATCCAATTGTCACCATTGCATCAGCTGCTTTGTTGTTTGTCCTTGGTATCTGCTCAAAGGTAATGTCGATGCAAGATTCCTTGAGGCTTTCTACCACCTTCTTGTATGGTGCAAGCTTATCATCCTTGGTTTGGTATTCACCATTGACTTGGTTGATGATAAGTTGTGAGTCCCCATAGACTTTTAGTGCCATGATTCACCATTGTGCTACAATTTTGAGGCCTATGGTCAAAGCCTCGTATTCTGCAATATTGTTAGTGCAAGGGAATGCCAACTTGTATGATCTAGGTATGTAGTCTCCTTGCAGCGTGATGAAAAACACACTAGCTCCTGACCCATGTTGTGTGTGAGAGCCATCAAAGTATAACTTCCAGTGGTCTGCTGCACCAAGGTTAAAAAGGGACTCATCTGGGAATTCTGATATGAGTGGGTTATCTATGTAGAGGGGAGCTTCTGCCAGCTGATCCGCAATGACTTGTCCTTTTATGGCTTTTCATTCTACGTACTCGATATCATGTTCAGATAATATCATTACCCACTTAGCCATTCTACCTGTAAGCGCTGCTTTTGACAATAGGTATTTTAGAGGGTCTATTTTGGCAATCAACTTGATTTGGTGTGCTAACATGTAGTGTCTGAATTTCTGAGCCACAAATACCAGTGCTAGGCAAGCTTTTTCTATTGACGTGTAATTGAGCTCATGTCCCACCATCATTCTACTGATGTAGTAGATAGCCCGCTTGGTTCCCTTTTCATCATGTTGAGCTAAAAGGGCCCCCAGGGCGGCTGTTGTTGCAGAGATGTATAGGATTAATGATTTCCCCATAATTGGTGGCATCAATACAGGTGGTGTAAGTAGATATTCTTTTATTTTGTTGAATGCCTGCTCGCATTTGTCGTCCCATCTGAAAGCTACTCCCTTGTGAAGTAGGTGTGAATAGGCAATCTGCTTGTCTGCCAGTTGTGCTATGAATCTTTGGATGGACTGGAGTCTACCTTGCAATCCTCTTAGTTGTTTCAATGTCCTTGGTGCTTCCATTTCAAGGATTGATTTTACCTTTGCAGGGTCCACCTCTATTCCTCTCATTGAAACTATGTATCTTAGCAGCTTTCCCGATTGTACCCCAAAGACACACTTCTTTGGGTTAAGTCTAACCTTATATTGTTCGAGCCTGTCAAAGATAGCACTTAGAGTTGCTATATGGTCTTGTCTCTTCTTTGATTTAGCCAGTATGTCATCTACATAATCTTTGACTATTTTATGGATCATGTCATGGAAGATTAGTGTCATGGCTCTCTGATATGTAGCTCCTGCATTCTTTAACCCAAATGGCATTACGTTCCATCAGTAGGTGCCCCAAGGACATGTGAATGCTATCTTATGTTGGTCTTCTTTTGCTATCATTATCTGATTGTACCCCGAGAAGCCATCCATTAGGGAAAGCATCTCATGTCCGGCTGTCATATCCACTATCATGTCAATGTTGGGTAGTGGAAAGTCATCCTTGGGACATGCTTTGTTTAGGTCTCTGAAATCAGTGCAAATGCGGATGCCCCCTTTTGGTTTTGAGACTGGTATGAGATTTGATACCCATTCTGGATAGTCGATCGGGCGTATGAAGCCAACATACAGAAGTTTCTACAGCTCAAACTTTACAAGCAAGGCTATTTGAGGGTGCATCTTCCTTAGCTTTTGTCTGACTAGTTTTGCTCCGGGGTAAACGACCAAATGATGTACTACCACTTCAGGGTACAAGCTTGGCATGTTTGCAAAAGGTCCACACAAAATTTACCTTTCTCTCCTTTAGGAAAGCTTCCAATAGTTCTTGTTCTTCTTCTAGGAGGGATTCTGCATAGAAGGTAATTTGTGGTTCTGATTCTGTTCCTAAGTTGATCGGGTTGAACTGTTCTGCCAATACTGCTGACTTCTCCTGATGTAGAGCAGTAGGGGGGAGATTGAATCCTTCATCCTTTGGCACCTCGAGGAGGTTTTCACCATTGGATGCTTCCTTTATTTTTACTATTTTATGGTTAGAGAGTGCCACAGTGTGGTTTTCACTCAATAACTCTGAGCTTATTCTCGATCTTTTTCTTTTGTGATTGAAGGACTCAATCGTCTCCCCATAGTATGCTTGTGTATCCAGTGTGATGTTGAATCCAGCCTTGTGATCTCCACATGGGATTTTATCCCTTAGTCCCATGAATTCTGAGAGAGCCTCGTCATTTTCGAATGATTCTAGAATTGGTGGTCCTCGTTGGTCATGATCGATGAGTTGGGGGTAGACTAAGTGGATTTAGTGGGTTCGTTGGATTGGCTCAGCGGGTAAGACACTAATCATAAGTAGGGTGGAATCTTCAAAGAGCCTAGGTAAGCCACCTATGGTGTCATTGTCATCACTGCTACTACAAACCTCAGTTATGTCAAACGTGAAGTTATCGAGAGGTAGGCCTGTGGACACGAGTAATCTAAGGTTAGTTGTCAAGACCCAAGGAGAGGACTTGACTACTCTATTAGGAACACTTCTGCCATGCACGGTTATACTCAGAGGGGTACAACCAAGGCCAAGGTTCTGCATTCTTCTTTCTACAATGATGGGCTCCAATCCTCCATCACTGTTTCTTTCGAGGCTTTTATTCCTGTTATAGCCCATGCTGAACATTAGTTGTAACCCTCTGTTTGTTTCCTCCATGGGTAGGGTGGGAGTGGGTCTTTCATCTTGGTACAAAGCGTTTGTGATGTCCTCCTCGTCCACATTCTCCCGACTGAGATCCCCCCAACTGTGGAATCTAGCGGGTTCCGTTCTAGTGTGAACAGGTGTTTGAATCAATTGTGGTTGCCCATGTGACCTAGGAGATTGTGGTAACTCTCCTACAACAAAAGCATTTCTCCTCATTCTTAATCACCGCATCCATTGTCCTGTATCATGTTCTTGATCTCGGATATGTCGGAGATGGCGAGTGTCTCTGTTGCAGAAGTGGAGGTGAGATTAGTTAGGTCTATGTATGAAGTGGATGGTCCTTCATCATTTTTAGGTACTTGAGGGATCTTGTAAAACTTGGCTTCCAAGTTTTTGCAGTAGGCGAAAGGTTCAGGATCCCCATGTATAGTAACCTCTTCATTTTGATATGAGAACTTAATGCATTGATGATAGGTTGAGGCCACTGCCTTCATTTCATGTATCCATGGGCGTCTCAAGAGGATGTTGTATGGAAAATCAAGGTCAAGAACTTGACAAGTTGTTTCCATGGTTGCTAGCCCCACTTGGATGGGGATCTTGATAGTGCCTTGAGACACTCTTTCCTGGTCATCATATACTCTTATGGTGATGCTTTTGTTCTTATTGATGGAATCCTCAGCGAATCCCAATTTCTTGATAAGTTTTAGAGAACAAATATTAAGGCCTGCACCTCCATCTACCAGGACCCGTTTGACTTTCTTTTTGTGGATTAGGACTTGGAGGTGGAGAGCACGGTTATGAGATGGTTGCGGGGGGAAATCTTGGTCCAAAAATGTGATGAGATTCGGGGTAACGATGTTACCTACCATAGCCTGAAATTGCTCTGTGTCAAGGGTGGCAGCAACGATCGACGCAACTAGTGCTTCATCCAGGATCTGTCTATGGGCGGCGGAGATTTTTAGTAATTCCATGATGGAAATTTGTGCGGGTGTTCTTTTCAATTGGTCAATTGCATTGTAGTCATAAGGGACGGCCTTTGTGTTGGTAATGGGGGTCTTAGCAGGTGCCCCGACAATGGTAACTTTTCTGCCTCGTGTGGTGACTCCATAGTAATTGTTGGCTCCCTTGATATTTATGATAGTAACCATCTCGTCGACACATCTGACTATTTCTTCATATACTAGATTAGCACTAGCATTCTTTTGCTTACCCTTATTATTCCCTTGGTTATGATTCGGCATCGGATTTGTGTAGATTTTCAAATCTTGGTTTCCGACCGGTTGTTCGATGTTGATGACCTTATCCTCGATGAGGTCTTGGATGATATTCTTGAGTCTCATGCAGTTGGCGGTGGTGTGTCCTTTGACTTTGTGGAAGTCACATAGGAGATTCTCGTTGTACCACGACGGTTTGGTCATGGGCTCGGTGTATTGTTCGGAGTTAGAGATCTTGATTAGGTTTTCTTTGACCAATTTCTTCATGACAGACTCAATTGATTCACCAAGGGCTGTGAAATTCCTCTTGGGGGGAAACCTGTTGTGGGGAGGTGGTCCTCCTTGATTACCCACATTGTTGACTTGGCTAGTGGAAGGTGGTTGTGACTGTGCTACTACCGCATTAGCCTGCACATTGTTGTGGTTATGAGTTTGTGGTTGATGATGATTTTGGGTATTTTGCTTAGGAGCACTGATGACTACCTTAGCATCGACCACGCCATCATTCATGATATTTTTTTTCCTCGACCATGTTCAAGGTTTATCATTGTAGTTGTTGGACGAGCGGTTATCCTATGGTGGAGTGAATGTAGGTGCGCCTCCCCACGTAGTAAGGGCTCTTTCGATGTTGAGCGCCTTTGGAATTAGTTGATCATAAGACGTGAGGCACTGCATTTTTAGGTAGAACGCCAAGTTTTCATCTAGGTTGGCTATGATGGTGTAGACTTGTTGTTCCTCTAGCATGGTCCACTTGCTCTGATTGGCCTTGGATCACCATCTTTGCAAGAAGGATGCAAATAACTCTCCTCTTCTTTGTTTTAGTGCAGATAGTTCTTCTAAACTGACATCCGCACCCATATTAAAAGCGTAATTTTTAAGGAAAGCCTCCACAATTTCTTCGAATGTTTTAATGCCCGTGGGTAGGTGAGAAAACCATTCCATAGTTGGACCAGTCAGGCTTCGGGGGAAGAGCTGAATTAGATACGTGTCGTCATATGCGACTTCCATGCAATGCACCTGAAATTCCTTGATGTGGTTTTCAGGGTTGCCTATCCCATTGTATTTATCAAATTTGGGGATCTCAAATCCCTTTGGGAATGGTACCATGGTGAGACTTCTATCGAACGGATAAGGGCACAAGTTTCCTGGTGTCCTTGTGGTTTTTCCTGCTTGCAAGTCTAACACTTGCTGTGAGAGCAGTTTGATTTGTGTTGTGACGTCTTTGCTTGGATCGGGGGGTGGGATGAATGAGCTATAAGGTATTTGGGAATGCGCGTGGTGGGAGGAGTACTGGTGGGCGTTTGCTGCAAGCTTGGCTATGCATTTAAGGCTTGTTGGTAAGCCTGCATTTGTGCCAACAATGCTTGTTGTTGATCTTACTGTTGCTGTTCCAATAACGCTTGCTATTGGTCCATCTGTTGTTGTTCCCATGAAGCCTGTTGTTGGTCAAGTTGCTGTTGAGCTAGCAATGCTTTTTGTTGGTCTAGCTGCTATTGTGCCAACAATGCTTGTTGTTGGTCGAGCTACTGTTGTGCCAATAAAGCTTGTTGTTTAGCTTGATGGTGTGCCTGAAAATCTTGTAGGGCTTGCTGGTAAGCTTGTAGGTGGATTGCTTGCAATTGCGCTTGGTATTGAGCTTGTGCTTGCAATTGGGCTTGAGCTTGGGCTTGCGCTTGTGCTTGGGCTTGTGCTTGGGCTTGTGCTTGTGCTTGAGCTTGTGCTTGTGCTTGGGCTTGTGCTTGTGCTTGAGCTTGTGCGGCTTGTTGTTTTTGGAGTGCCTTTTGGATGGGTAGCTTGTTGTGCGTTTTGCAACATGATGGAGAATGAATTGGTCATGTTGTGCTTTGGCGGTGGGATTGGTGGTGGAGCAGGAATCATGCCAACTGTCATGGTGGGTGGAGGGATTGTGGTGGTGATTGTGATTTGGGTTGTTGGAGGGGTGTTTGAGACGATTGGTCCTTGATGGGGCAGGCTTTGGGAGACTTGAGCACCAATAGATGCATTAACCATGGTGACAAGAATAGCTATGATTTGTTGTGAAGATATGGGCAAAAGAAGTAGGTTCAAAGTGGTGGTTAGATTGCTTGGATTAACAAAAAATTCGATGGGCAATGGTGGAAGACCTATTCTAGGAGGTGATGCAGATGCGAATGGAAGTGGGGGAAGGGATGATGCACCTATTTGGAAAGAGAAAGGATTGATAGCTTCCGTCATTCCAAGCAAACCAACTTCCTCATGCGGTGGGGGAGTCGGTATGTTTAATTGATAGGCTGGAGTGGCGTGAAATGAGGATGAACCAGTGGGATTATGAAATGTGAGTGGGACGTATGGGTGAGATGAGTTTTTCGAAATAAATGTAGCTAGTGTGGGGGTGATGATTGCTTCTTTATTAGCCATAAGGCGGTGTTCTTGCAATTCTTGGAACATGGCACCCCCGTTGTTCACAATCGGGGAGGTTGGTGTGATGATTGATGTGGTGCAAGGTACTTCTTGATTGATGTTTGACAATGGGGATGTATCTATACTAGTGCTTATGTTAAGGTTAGGAGGGGGCATGACCCCTCCTCTTGCCATTGAATTTATGTATTTGAACATAGCACTAACAATTTTGTGGTTCTCAAGATTTTGAACCATTTCCATGATTTCATTTGGTGTCATCCCCATGTCTTCATTTGTGTCATCCCCTTGATGACTCTCCTCTTGAGGATTTTGTGATGATAAGGGAGAGTTGGGGGATTGCTTGATCCTGCTAGGTTCACTTCGGTATTTAGATGACTCATGTCCATAGAAGCTGATATTTCTCTGATATTCTCCATGTCCTTCTTGTGTTGAGATCTTGTTTGGACCATAAAAAATAGGGATTTGTTCGATCCTAATCCTTTAGGTCCAAAAGAGAAGAACTAAGGAAGTTAAAAGATCAAAGATGGTGATAATGGTGATGGGTTAAATGGATGGGAGGAGTGAATGAAACCTTTGGAAAACTTTTCAAAGGTATTCTAAGCTTGTAAGGGCTTTTGATTTGATTGATTGTGATAATTTGACTAGATGCGTTAAGTCAAACAAGATTGTTTGTGAAGTTGTTTTCCCTAGGAAGCTGTGTTATCCTAAGGGAACTTGCACAAATGAATGAATTGACAAGGTGTGTTATGCCAATGTGATTGAGAACCAATAGTCTTTAAGAAGTTGTGTTATCTCAAAGAAAATTTGTCCAATGGTTGAGACTAAGTTGGCTAAGTGTATTAAGCCAAGGTATGATGATGTTGATTTAGCCCTCTAAGTTTAGCGTGATGATTGATTCTAGAGTTCTCAAAAAAGGTTTGATGATGAAATGAGATTTGGTTGATGGAGGAGTGGATGAAAATGACAACTTTGATCTTGAACCTTAACCTAGATGCGACTCTCTCTACAAAACCTCGGTATTGAAGAACATGCTAGACTTCCTATGGGAGAAATGAAAACCTTTGAAAAAGTTCGAGATTTTGTTGATAATAAAATGCATATAATGCGGGGTTGTTCCTTGAAGCTTTTTTGTAAAAGTTGTAAACCAATCTTTCCCTGAATTCGAAAAGTCTCTCAAGACACTCCTCACAAGCTTTTAGACTAAGCTTCTTGAACTTTGGCTTTGGGATTTTAATCTTGTAGGAAATCATTGGAAACAACACATGTGAAATTAAATTTGTTTCTTTATCTTGGTTAAGTGAGGTTATTTTTATCCAAGGCACTTGCTTGCTTAGGTTTTCAAACTATATGTCTAGTGTCCCATTTTCTTTCTCATCCCACAAGGTCCTTTATGCAGAAATCGAGGAAAATAGGGAAAAAGTTCCTTATGTTTATCCTTATTGGAAACAAATGATGGTAGAATTTGCACACTTAGAAACCTCTAGGAATGTGATTCCTAGGGAAAGCAAGAGTGGGCAAGTTCATCAATAGGTATTTGTTTCCCACAAGGTGTTTGAAATTTCAAGGTTTTTGTGTATGTTTGTTTTCCAAATGTTTTCAAGATCAAGCAATGTGTTTTTTCCAAGCATTTTCACACTCCTAGGTTGATGAGACAATAGCTTGTTGGGTTCCCACTTGGATAAATCTAGCTGCGCATATCTTGTGTGAATGGCTAAATGCTTGACCACACTGGCTCCCCTCCATGACACTCACTTATTCAGGTCAGCCAAGCATTAGTACCCATGAATCTCCCATGGCATACTTTCCATTTCCACAACAAGACCGCATGTTACGTGGGGCAGCTTCAAAGGACATAACCTTTTGCACCAACAAGATAGACAAGGTTTTGGCCTTTTTCTAAACAAGGGGTTCTAATTCGGGCATTCCGTTCGTGGGGGATTATCCAACATCGACGAAAGTCCATTGCTGTCCATCTCATTGGAATAATCCTCATGATATTGGCCTTTGTTCCAATATCCACACTTATATCCCAGGTGGAAGTCGCTTGGCTTTAGCGTGTTCCCGGTTGGGTTGTTCCCTTGGGTGATTACTTTTTCCCACAAGGCAGGCCCTCTAAGTTAACAAAAGCAAGCTAACATATCCCGTCGTTCACACAACCCTTGTTGAAAAACAAAGGGGAGAACCTCCGCAATATATCGTGCTCACACTCGCATGTTTGTTCAATTTTAAGTGCCCAAATCAAATATGGAGGCAATCTTTTCGACAAGTTAATATCACTAAAATGATTTTGATTCTCAAGATCGCTATAAAGTGCGAGAGAAGCGCATATGCATTTTAATGATATTAATTTGTTAAAAAGTTTTCAAAACACAAAAGACACATGTTCAATTTTATCCTTCAAAGCAATGATGAGTTCATTTTAGAAGCACCAAGATTAAATGTGAAGTTTGCCTTTTTCAATTTTAAGTCCAAATTGAAATCTAGTATATTTCTAAGGTTCAATTTTAACCAAAAAGATGAAGTCAAAATGGTTAATTTTAAGCCCCAAAAATAGATGTGAGATGTTTTAAAGCTAAAATAAAGATCTAGCTCAACAAGCATTAAAAAATGCTTTTGTGAATTTCTCCAATCTTGTTTTTGCCTTGATTTAATTCCAATGTTCAACCTGCAAGAGAAAATACAAAGTTACTAAAAATATTTCATAAAAATATCTCATGCATTAATGCCCTAATCATAAAAAAAAAAATTACCATTTAACTTAACCCCCTTTAAAAAAATTTCCTTCCTCACTATTTATTTCCCGAAATTAAATCCTCTGTCATTTTACCGCAGGCTGTGGTATTGCGATTGGCAGCTTAAAGGCAGTTTGCAGCAGGCTTTACCGCATGACCGCTAACAGTCGGGTGGACAACTGTAGTAATGCGGTGGCGGGCAACGGTTACCGCATGACCACTGGCGGTTAAGCGGCAGACCGCGGGGATGCGGTGATGGTCGAGGATAGATGGTGAGGCGGTTACCGCGCTAACGCGGGTAAGGGAAGGGTAACTGGTGGTGACGAGGTGCGGCCAAGTGACAGACAAAGTCATGGTTAGCAGGTTTACCACGGTACCACGGAGGATTAAATAGCAGACCGCGGGATGGCGGTGACAGTTAGATAGGCAGGCAACACATAGCTAACCGCACCATCGTGGTCGAGGAAAAACTATCTGACGGTAACGCAATGAGCACCGCTTTACCGTGGATGGAAGGGATGAGGTGGCAGTAATGCGATTTACACCGCTCTACCACGAATGGATACAGATGAGGTGGTGGCAACGCAATTTACACTGCTCTACCGCAGATGGATACAAACGAGGTGGTGGCTAAGCGGTGAGTGGCTCACAAGACAGTGAGTGGAAATTATCATACCGTGGGTGACTAGAGTGGGTGGCGTGGTAATGAGGTAAGGAGTGGCAGAGGAAACTGTGAGGCATTGGTGAGAATTACTGCACAACCGCAGGGGGGCCCGTCATAGATTGCGGTAACGCGGTGAGAAGAGGTAAACAGTGAACAGATACTTCACCGCAGAACCGCGAGAGGTGGACGTGGGGGCACGGTAGAGTAGTGGATGGCAGGAACGAAGGTTGAGAAAGACGTCCGACACCGCTGTACCGCAGGTAAACGGGCTGAGAGGCACGGTAGCGTGGGAGATGTCTGGACGACAACGGAAAAAGAATGTCTGTGCAGGGGTGCGGTAAAGAGCTGAGGCAATTACACGAGAGAACCGTGAGGAGAAAGGAAAGCACAGGGAGGAGGAAAATTCGCAGTAAGACCGAATGATTAGCATAAAATGTAAAGAAGATTCAAAGCTTGTATTTAAACAAAAATTTCTTTCTTTTCTTTGCCTGAACGAAATTAAGCATGAATAACAGCGAAGGCTATTGTTAACAGAATAGTTAAATATTTTGAGCCAAATTTCCTGCAAATAGAGACATTAGTGAGATTGTAACGGAATAAAATCTAGGATTCAGCCCTCCTTCTAGCACCAGAATGTGGATACTAAAAAATCTGCAAACAAAATCATCTCAAACAATTTCATGTTGTTAGCATGAAAGTTAGTTTAAAACAGTAAATTTAACATCCCTATGAAATATTCAATCATGTCTAAATATGCAACTAACGAGCATAAAAGCAGGTTAAACAGAAGCATATAAAAACACGATTAAACCTTCATCCCATAGTGGATTGGTGCCACCATTGTTGTGTAGTAAGCAACCCTTTCCCGATCCTTGAACAAGCCAAATGATGGTATGAGTAAGATTAATTCTCAAATGAAGAGAATAACCTTGCATGAAGATGTGGATATTGAACTAAATTTGAGTATAATAAGTCTACTCAAAATTGTGGATGGATAATGAGGAGAGAAGCCTCCAATTTATAGATTTCTAAATTGGAAAAGAGAGTAAAATAGAGCAATGTGGGATTATTCAACATCCAATGGCCAAGTGCCATTTGTCAAGATTTGAATGGCTGAAGGTTGTGCACATTTTGGCCAAAGTGCCAATAAATGCAATTAGGTGGCATTTCAAATTTGAGAAATGACATGTGAGAGGGAAAAATGAATGAAATAAATGCCACTTGGCTCAATGCACAAGGACATGTAAGAGGAATGAATGCCTTGTTGGATGTACAAATCCACTTGGCCTTTTTGAATTTAAAAGAGGAATATTCTCTTTTTGATGCTTTGTGAGGGAAAATAAGAGAATTAATAAATCAAAGTAATTGATTTATTGTGCAAGTTGCATTCTCTAGAGGATTTTAGTGAGAGGGATTAAGTTAATCATGGATTTGATTAGCTTAATGAAGAATTAGGTGATGTGACAATTTAGACTTAGATTTATGAATTGATTCAAGTCAGAAATTGAGAGGAAATGATTTATTAAACAAATGATTTGATTTATTTAACCAAAGAGAATAATGTTAGATTAAATCAAACAAGGTTTAATTTAATGAGAAGACTTAGGGATTAATTAAATAAAATGATTTATTTAATTAAAAGAGGAATTACATAAATAATTAAATAAAATTGATTTATTTAATTAACAGGAGATGAAGAGTGATGAATTTAATCAAATACAGATTGTTCGATTAAATGACTAGCAAAAGAGACAATTCAGGATGAAATGGTGTTAATAGATCAGGGTTCAATGTGTCAAACCGAATTGTACATTTTCCATGTCTACATTTTATCCCTCTTTGAAGCAATGTACTTGTTGAATTGATTCAAAGAAATAAACTGCTATGATCAAAAGTTAAAAATTTCTCAATTTTTCAAATGCCCCACTATTGCCGTAGCGAAAGGATAATGCTGGATACCTTGTTTTGTTTGTAGGAAGGATGTTTTGTTTTGTTTGTTCATGCATACCTTGTTTTGTTTGTAGGAAGGATGTTTTAGGTATCTTGTTGACCACATAAGAAGGCTTTCCTTTTTATGTTTTGGTCCGAGATGTTTAGAATATCTGAATTGCATTCTGAATAAGGTTATGTTTGTCAAGTGTGAACAAGAGTACTCCTATCTATTTGACGAGTCAAAGTCCATCACACTAGGCGCCACATCATCCTGGTTCTTAATACCTTGATGCATCGCACCTACGTGTGTTATCAAACATAAAGAAAGGTATGCTCTTTTCCCATCCCTGGATAAGCAATACATCATCATCATTCATCATCATATCCAATAAAGTCTCGATGACTAGGCGAGTTTTTGGACTTCTTCATCTTCTTGAATTTAAGGGTTGATCCCTCTCATTCTTCTATCCTCTTTCACGCTAACAATGCATCCATCCTGCATCCATGCTGCATTCATCCTCTCATCTTACATAATCACGTCATATCATTATAAGACAACATCATCCATCTCATCCATCTCACATACATTGCATAATCATTTAAGATGTTTAAAATAATATAGATTTGTTATTCTAAGCATCTTCCAAACATCTCATTTACATCATCATCCATACATCCATTTTAAACCTCTTTGTCGTGAGATCAACCTCAAATCGAATCTTTTCACTCGATCTCTCGAGGGGGCAATGTACTAAGGTACTTATTTCTATTGGGGCATCCGAAAAATCTATTTTTTTTTTAATATCGATGTCAGTGGCATCATTCTTTGAACCAATGCAATGAGTACATTGCTTCAAAGAGGGGCAAAATGTAGACATGCAAAACTAACATCATGCATCCAATTCTGCTATTAATCAATTAAAGCAATTTATTGATTAAATCCTAAGGTTCATCAGACTTAATTAAATCAAATTATTTAATTAAGTTCCTAAAGTTCTTCTTATTTGATTTAATAAATCAAACTGATTTAAAATCAAATATGAAATCCCTAAAATCCCCTAAGTTAATTAATCTAAATTAATTAACTTCTAATCATAATTACCATTCTCTAGCTTTTGACTCGACTAGAGTCAAATCCAAACTCTTAACTAAGCCACCCACTTGCACCAATAAATCATTTATTTGATTTATTATTTCTTCTAATTACATTCAAAATGGCATCAAAATGGAATATTCTTCCAATTTGAATCTTCCCCCCAAAAAGGACTTGTCCCTTCCAACAAGGTTTTAAATGCTATTTGCACAAGTCAAACATGGCATTTATTGCACCTTTCATCCCCCCTAAACATGTCATTTCATCCAAATTTGAATTTCAAATTGGCACATTGGCCAAGACTTGCACATTCCTCACCCTCTCACACTTTGACAAGTGGCATCTTGTCATTGGACCATGAATGATCCCACATTCATCAATTTGGCCTCTCCTCCCTTCAAGTTCAACTATAAGTTGAAGGCTTCTCTCCTTCAAAAAAACAACACACTTCATGCAAGGTTACTCTCTTCATTTGAGAATCAATCTTGCTCTTCATCATCGACATTTGAAAGGATCTACACTATAGGCAACTTGAGTTCAAGCATCTCATTACCTTGGAAAAGGATTGGGAAAGGGCTCTTTTACACATCCAAAGGGCACCAATCCACCATAGAATAGATATACTTCATGTCTTCTTTGCATACTTAAAGTAGTTTTTGTCATTTATTTTGAAGAATGTTGTATGATTCTATGAGGATATTGGAATTGTGCTAACCATTTGTAGATTTTTATGTCCACAGAGGGAACCGCTCAATCGCTCCACGAATCTCCTTGCCTAAACTTGTTGCCTCCACCATGAATTGGAGCATCGGTTGGAGAGTCAGGTGGAAGGCTTTAACCCTTTCCCAATATGGAACATATAGCCGTTGGGCTACTTGAAGGAGGTGCGATTGGGTAGCAGCGGGTTGGGGAAGATTCTTCATAGCGTCGATCTCCGCATCCTTTGAATCAACCTCCTGTGTGAGTTCCACAATCCTTTTGTTTGCGGCTGAAAGTTGTCCTTGTAGGGCTCTTGATTTTGCGAGATAGATTGCTTTGGCTCGTTCTTTGTTTGTTGCTTCTCTCTCAAGGGAAAACTTCATTTTTTGGACCTCATTCTCCAATTGAGTCTGTTGGGCCTCAAAGTCTGTGGCTTTCTACTGCATCAGCTACTCCAATTGATTGTGTTGGCTATGAACCTCCTCATTTTTTTGTTGCATTTCTTGATCCACTCGTGCTAATTGGTCTTGATATCCTTGGTTTTTTTGTGGCATCTCGGTGACCAGGTTCGGGTCAAAAGATTGGAACTTCACAATTTCCTCTCAGAATTTAGCTTGCTCTGTCTCTTCTTGCTGTGATAGGTGCTCAAATTCAACATCCCTCACTTTTTCCTTTGCCAGCAAGACATCGAACCTCTCCTTGACAATTCTCAGCTCTTCTTCTCTCTTCTTTAGCTGGCGACCAAACTTAAGGAAGTCAGTGGTCACCACCCACTGTGTCTCCTCCATGAGCTCAACTTTTTTTTATGGTCAGGCTATGCTTAGATCAAGTCCCATGGCATACATATTGTAATCATTGGGTTGCATCTCTCCTTGTGGTTTGATGACAATCGGGTACATGGTCACAAAATGCAGTGATTGCAGAGCCTCATTGAAAATAGTTTGTACCTTTGGCTTCGCCAGCTTCTTAGCATCCTTGGCTCTTTATTTTTGGACCCTGATAGTCTGTGCCTATTTAGTTTTATTGCCCTTTGACAATAAATTTTTTGGTGACCTAATGAGTCCACCTGTGAAAGGTGCACCGAGAGGAAGGGCGAAATGGAATGAGAGGGTAGCAGTTCTTGGTGATTTCTTTCTCAAAAGATTGACTATTTGTGGGGAGAAAGGAGGGATATGCCAATACCCAGCTTGTGAACTAGTAGGAGGACTTAAGTGAAGTGGTGGCTGAAGCAGAGCTACGATAGATTCCATCTGCTGGGCAGACTGGGTTGGGGCCAACACATTAGTAGCAAGATAGGTATCAATGGCGGTCGCGAAGGTAAAATGTGAAGTGCTAGTAGACATGGACTAGGCCAAGGCAAAAGGTGGAAAGATCTGTAGTGGAGTAAAGGAAAATGGTGTTGTTTGGGAGAACTGTGCAAAACCTCCCATGACCATTGTAGCAGATGCAGAAAAGGAAGGGCCAGCGCTTGGAGTGAGGGGCACTGTGAACACAACAAGAGTTACTAAAGATTGTGAAGTAAGAGAAGAGGGAACGAAAGATACGTACAATGTAGATGATTGTGATCCTTGGCTCATTACGGGATCTTAACTTGCCTTAGTCTCCTACAAATACTCTCCAGAAGATGCTTCGGTGTGCTTCTATTTAACGGGTGGCAAGTCTTCCACCACTATGGTCTCTGACTATTGCTACTGGGTTGTTTTGGTCCTCTTTGCGGTCTAGGTGCGAGTCAGCAAAGCCCTCACACATGATATGTTCACCCACACATTTGAAGAAACCTTGCTAGGTTGTTTCATTGCCTTCTCTTTCTGTTGTGTCAGGGTCATTTGGACCTCTATTTCCTTCTCCCTACCTTCCCAAGTACATGTTTCAACCTCCTCTGGGTTGGCATCTTCATCATTACTCACGCAAGAATCAGGATGCTCATCATTTCACAATTTATCAAACTTGTCATCCATCTCAATGCTCTCATAAGGGGCCTCGGTGCATTGGATTTCTTGTTGATAAATCCAGAAATCCTTAACTTTCTCTTCGCTCAAGTTAAAATTCCTTATCAAATTATTGTGAAGAGTAGCCCTAATCTATTTCTTCTCATTATGTTTTCTCGACACAAAATAGAACTTGAGCCATGGTGGCCGACTATCTCCAGTTGGAATATGGACTAGGTCCACCAATAGGTCATCTGCATCCTCTAATGGATTTCGCTGCTTCTCCCAATAAGGTTGAGGGTTGTGTGTTACCTTGACATATTCATTTGGTAAGTCATTGTTGGGGTTGTAATTCCATTTATCAAAAATCCATACAAACCCTAGATGAGCCAGCTTTGCTTCTAGTAGTTCATGCATCTGCTTCTTGGCCATAATCATCATCTTAAAGCTCAACAGGTAGCTGAAAAATCCTCTCTTCTTGGATTTTCCTCCACAAAAGGTGAAGTCAATAATTGATACCTGTCGGAACATTTTGAGGGCCAACACTCGATTTGTTAGACATGCTAGAAGCCAGAATGGTTCCCGAGTGAAGCTGCACATTCAGATGAATGTGAAATCTTCTCCCAGAAACTAGTTGCATTTGAGGGTGAAATTTTGCATGTATTATGTCTAGTTTGAGTTGAGCTGTAAAATACCGCCATCCCCCTTCAAATCTTGCAGAATCAGAGTCAAGAAATAATCTAAAAATGCATAATAATCATAAGTTGCAGAGAGGAGAGGAGTCCATATAGAAACTGGCCTTCTCCTTCGGTTTTCATCAAATATTGCCAACCCTACATGCTTTTTGAAGAAGTTAGGGTTTTGATGCAAAAAAATTTGGGTGAGGAAGGAAGGAAACCTGAACCTCTATTGTGTTCTATATTTCGCTATCTGGCTCAACATCTCCTCAATAATGAATTATGTGAAGTTGTACCAGAAGAGAGAATGTTTCCTACGCAATTGGAACCCCAAGCCCAGTTGAAATTCCTAAACATATCTGTCAGTGTCCAAGTTGCAAAAAAATTCCATCATTGAGAAGGCATCCTTCATGTCTGCGTTGAAAGCATTATGCGCTGCTGGAATCAATATTTTTCTCTGATCATCCTTGGACCTTTTGGCTTCTTTGTTATAAAAATCTAGAACCAAATCTCTGGTTTTCCATATTTTCTCTCCCCTTGTTGAAGTGAATGACTCCATCATGTCCACTTTGGAGATTTGTTCTAGGATGCATAGCATGTCCCAGATAACCTCTTTGCAGATATTAACTCTCAACTCTCGACCCTTGATGGTGTTGGTAGTTGGGTTGAAATGCTTGATGGATTCGTCAACTAGTTCCGGGCAGTAGTGCATGAAAAAGACCATATATTGTGGAAGCCCACTGAACCAACACTTCTATTCCAAGGAATCTGGGTCACTATTATTCTTCATCCTCTCACAAGCTACCTCCTTAAGAGTCTTAGGGTTCTTCTTGAGAATGGGATCATGAATGTTATCCCATATTTCCTTTATTCGGCTTTGGTCTCTGTGGGTTTTTTCTTTTCTTTTCTGTAGCCTTTGTATTTACCCACACCGGATTTTCTAATATCCCAAGTGAAGTGTAAGAGATGTTTTCAAAGACAAGTGGTGGATGTCACACACATAGCATCATACAAACTTTGTGTTTCTTCACCTTGTATTTTTGTTTGAGAACTTTGGGTTGCTTCCATTCTTTGTGAGTTTTTTCTTAGAAAGCACACTAGTGTGGTATGAATGGAATCTAAAACACTATGCAAGGCTCTGAACGCAAACCCAGATGAATTCTTGCCTTTTGCTTTGGGTTCAATCCACACCGAAGTAGTGAATCTCCTGTAGCTATTTCTCTGCACTTAGCTACTTTTCTATTATTCTGCACTATGCTTAGGTTTTCTCAGCAATTATGTACTCAAAATTCTTTTGCATACTCAGGAAGCTTTTTATTTTGTTTTGCTCTTGTATGCAATACTTAGCTTTTTCCTTTGATTTTTTTCTTTAAAGCAGTAGACAATGGCTACCTTTTTGCATTAAATTCAACATGTACCGCCAACTCTCTTGCCCATGTGAAACAAATTACTTTCCCTTTTGGAAGACAAGAATTCATAATAACATTAGTGATCACATCCTTCAACACAATTTTCTTGGGGAATTGAGTCAGTGATTGAAAGCTTGCTGACTTTCGCATGCTTTAGCAATTAATATCAAAAGGAATAATTAAGCCAAAGATGTAATGAGTGCTTTGAAAATATTTTAATCCTGTCTTGGAGCTTGAAATTGCCTGCAACATGACACCTCAATGTTCGTCTATATGAGCGATCGCTTGGGACTGCCAACAACTTGCGTTAATTAATTGCCACTCCTTAATCTTGCACATAACAATTTGTACTTGCAGATGCAACTGGGTGGGAATTTTGAGCTAGACTTTGGTGGGATTCTTGAGTTAATGCTCGATTAACATCATGCTTATGGCATGCAACTATCTTAGATATTTCTATAAATAGGCCCTATGACAGTAGCAAAATCACACTTAGCATTTAGCAAGAATTGGTATTAGGTGATTGGCTAGGATTAGTGTTAGGCAATTGAGTAGGATTTGCATTTGCGTAGAGCTAAACTTAGGTAGCTGAGCATAGATTGATACCATGAATACTCCCATTAGGCTAGTTTGTAACAAGTCCCAAACAATGTTTTTAGGGGAGATTTCCAATAGGCGCCTCAAGCGCATGACTAAGAATAAGCATTCTCTGGCTATCATAGCCATGAAATGGGTTCTAGGGGGGGACTGTATTGAATACGAAGATAAGTACAAAGTGAAAACAAATATTAGCTCTCACTTCGTTGCATCTCTGCTTGACATCTAGGTCCCCAAGGGTATGATTCTACATCTGACACTTCAAATTTTCTCAAAGAAATACCTTAGTGGCCTTGGAGAGGTGGTGTCAAATGTTATCTATGGTCGGGGCCTCCCTATGGCAAGTGACCTATGGAAGCACATTGAAGAGGATTATGTGGTACTGTGGGTGCCATTTCTGAGTGGGTTCTGACTTCTTTCACAAGATGAGCATCGTGAGAGGGCCACCCGTGCATGTCACTTCCTGTTGCACTACTACAATGTGGTGCTATTTCACGACGTGGACTAGTACATAGATTTAGGAACCTTGTGTTCCCTCCGCCACTTGTTCTTGGTGCTGTGAATGATGTTGCTGCTCCTGGCCCTGTTGCTATTGATAACAACCTTTTTGCTGGTGACAACAATCCTGCTGTTGATGATAATGCTCCTGCTCCTCGAGCCAATTAAAGTTTCAAATGCTTTTTTTACCTTTTTTGTATACATATGCCTGGAAAAGGCTTTCACGTACATATATATAAAGAAACTGCATAATATATATAGATATACTTTTGAACATATGACCTGAGAGGCATTTTGAAAATGTATTTACCAAAGCATATACATATAATGAATATACCACTTATATTAAACTTCTTGTCTCTTTTTCATGTGGTTCTGCAATATGGGTTCATTTTAATTTTTCACACATGAGTTCATTTTTTTGCATCATGGGTAGAATTTACTTTTCTCTATTCTTTGCAATTATGGGTTCCATCCATTGTCTTTCTTCCTCGCATTGTGGAATTTATTGAAAGATCGACCAACAAAAACACAAAGGAAAATAATTACAATACCTACATATTTACATGGGCGAAATAACTGAAGCTTAATTAAACAATTTCAAGTGAATTTCGTTAACTGAAATACCCAACACTTCTTGTGCCATGTTTTCTAATTCAAATGCATTATGTTGTTTGCACTGAATTATTTTGAAAGGGCCCTCCCATAGACTGTCAAATTTTCCATGTTGGTCAGGATTCACAGTCCTTTCATTGAACTTTAATACTAGGCCTCCGCACTTTAGAACTTGGTCCGAGGCTTTCTTGTTGAACCATATCTTAACCACCTACTGGAAATTGGACATGGCTATCAAGGATTTTTCCCTTTTTTCTTGCACTTCCAACAACTTGGCCAACCAAACCTCCATAGCTTCATTTTCTTCAGTTTCCAGGGACTTGAGTAGTTGTAACGCTGGGATTTCCATAGAGATGGGCAACAGTGCCTCCTTCCCATATACCAATTCATATGACAAAGTTTTGAGGGCTTGCTTGGGAGTTATGCGGTCTACCCAGAGCACTGCCCGAAGGTTCTTGTGCCACTCCTTCTCATGGTCTTACCCAATCCTTTAATGAGTTAGACTAAATTTTTGTTAGTCGACTTGGCTAGGTCATTCCCTTGTGGGTAGTAATTCGATGATGTTTTCAAGAATATGTCGTGCATGAGTGTGAATTGAGATACCTTAGAACCCAGGAAAGCCTTGGAATTTTCCGAAATGATGGTCTTTGGTGTGCCGAATCTCGTTACAAGCCCCTCGAGAAAGTCCACAATCTCTGCCTCAGTTGCATTCTTCAAGGGCATGGCTTCAGTCCATCTAGTGAAGTAGTTTGTGGTAGTGAGAATCCACTTGTGGCCAACATTGGAGGTGGGATTAATCATTCCGATGAAATCGATCCCCCATTGCATGAATGGCTCATCCACTACTATCAGATTGAGAGGCACAACAAAAAAATTTCTTCTTCCTACAAAGAATTGGCATTCTTTGTAGGATTTTATCACGTTGTATGAGTCATTGAATAACGTAGGCTAGAAGTACCCAACGCAAAATATTTTGATGGCGATGGTCTTCATAGAGAAGTGTTTGCCTGCAAGACTGCTATGGAAGGTGCCGAGAATTCTCTTCGCTTGCTTTGCACTGACAGACTGCAGTAAAACACCATTGAAATTCCTCTTGAAGAGGACCCCTTTAATAAGTGAGTATCCTCTATTTTGTAGCTAGTAGAATCTTCTCTTCTGAGAAGGAAGTCCTTGTAGATATTTTCCAGTGTGCATGAATCTCACTCTATCTGCCAATCGACAACCTTCGGGCTCAGACTCATTTGTTAGAACCAGCCCCAATTTCTCTTCTTCAACCACCATTTCCTCATCGTGCGCCAAATATTCGCATAGCCCTCTTCCTTGAACGGTCTTTGTAGGCTTGACCTCAATGTCATATTCAAGTATCTTGGTGATCCAATTGTCCCTTTTTTCAGTGATTTCTCCTTCCATGATGTATTCACGCACATTGGAATGCATGACATAAACAATCACCTTATTGCAAGATATAAGATGTCGAAACTTCTCTAGTCCGTGTACAATTGTGAACGCTTGCCTCTTGATGAAGTTGTGGTTTGTCTCATATTCCGTTAAGGTCTGAGAGTGAAATGCTATTAGATGTTCTCTCTTTCCTTCATTGTCCTTTTGAGTCAAAATAATAACGATGCTTGTCTTGCTACTGAATACATACATTATGAAGTCCTTCGACATGTCTGGATTTACTAGTACAGGAGCTAAATAAATAAAATCCTTAACCTTCTCGAAGGCTTCTCTAGCTTCTTTTGTCCATTTGAATAATTGATCCTTTTTCAACATTAGGGTGATTGGTTTAATTATTCCTACAAAATCAGAAATAAATTTGCTTACAAAGTTAACCTTCCTCATAAAATATTGGACTCCATTTTTGTTGACTGGTAGGGGAAGTTCCTTGATTGCTTTTACCCTCTCAGGATCAATTGTGATTCCTTCTTTGGACATTACATGTCCCAGTAATTTTCCTTGCGATACTTCGAAGATACATTTTTTCAAGTTCAAGGATACCCTGAACTCCTGGCATTTTTTGAAAACCACCTCTAGATGATCAAAATGATCATCTTTAGACTTGTAGAATATAATTAGATGATATAAATAGATTAGGATAATCTTGTTGATCAATTTGTTGAAAGCGATATCCATTTCCCGCTAGAAAGTGGCTCCCGCATTTGAGAGGCTGAAAGGCATTTTAGCATATGCGAACATTCCCCACTTGGTAGTGAATGTTGTCTTCTATTGGTCCTCTTCTTTGACTTGGATATGATTGTAACTTGAAAAGCCATCTAACAGAGAAAACATCTCCAAACCAGCCATAGTCTACAAGATTGATTCCATGGAAGGTAGTGGGTAGTGATCTTTTAGCGATGCCCAGTTTAGGTCACGAAAATCAACATAGAGATGAATGTATCCATTCTTCTTTTAGACTAGAACAAGGTTAGACACCCACATACTATGCTTGATCGGGAACACAATTTTAGATTGGATCAACTTTTTTAGCTCATGTGCCATTACGACTTCAATCTTTAGATTTATTGGCCTTTGCTTTTGGTGGATGGGTTTAGCACCTTCTGTTAGTTCAATAGTGTGTTGGATGATGTCAGGATCATATCCCCTGAGGTCATCATAAGACCAGGTCACTACTCCATATTTTTCACAAAAGTGCATGAGTTTGTCCTTGTCATGTTGTGAAACTTCTTCTCTGACTTTTAGTTTTCTTTCATCTCTGACCTCGAGATCAGCATAGTCTGCTCGGTCTGCCATAAAATTTCTCTTATCATTCCTCACATCGTCACACTCGAATAGATTCTCAAGAGTGACCAGCCCCTTTGGAAGTTTGTTGGACCTCAATCGAATGATTTTCCCTTCATATGCTTCTTCAATCTTTGGCTGAAGCTGATCGACAAATTCTCTCGATTGTTGGATGAATGAGGTGATGCGTTCATCACTTTTGAACACTTGCCAGTTCTGATCATTATCCAGAATAAAGGGTCAAACAATCACTCGCACAGAGTGTATGTTCTTAATCAAGTCAAATATAGGATCAAAATGAGATCCTATTGTTTCCATGCGATTTGCAGTTGAATTATACTCCCTAGGTACCGCCTGAATGTTAAAAGCCTTGAAACCTTCAATAAGGTCCCAAACTCTGTGTCTATAAGACTGCATGTGGACATTTTTTGTTGTAGAGATGTTTTAGACTTGATTAATTATCAACTCAGAGTCTCCGAACACCATTATTTTCTTGACACCCATTCACTCTGCAAGGCTTAGACCTTGCACAAGGCCCTCATATTCGGCTTCATTGTTCGAGCAAGTGAAATGGAAGTAGAAAGACTTGAGAATCTCTTCATTGGTTTAAGATGTTAAACATATCCCGACACCAACACCAACCTTGCAACTTGCACTATCAAAGTGTAATGTCCACAACTTTGAGGCTTGATCAACCGTGGGGTCCTTTATACCGTCAAAATCTCTTGATCTTCATCATAGATGACATAGGTGCCTAACCTGGTAACATGATAATTTCCAAAAGGGTCAGCATCTATGTATTCACTTAAGAGGACCTCTTCTTTATTGGTTTGGTCTCCAGTCATGTTCTCATCCTCTAGTAGCTCGGTATCGTATGTTTCTTCTTTAGTGAAAGAGATGTGAGCAACCTCAAAGTTGACCATGGCTTCATCAACCACATGTTCTGAATGCAAATATTCATACACTATTTTCATTTTAGTTCTGTGCTTGGTCTTGAGGATCAGATGCGACCAATCCAAAGAAAGGTATCCGCCTATCTTTGAAGTGAATTCCCTGGATAGGCAGATGTCGAACATGGGAGGAACATCTATGATCACAGTATCTTACAGGACCGTGATGCTTGGGTAGGCGAATAAGGTCAAGGGGAGGTATTTGATGACACCTACGGTTTCAACTTTGTTGACATCCAACTGCATAACCCCCCTTTTTAAGGGTTTATAACTGAGTCCTAAGTCTTCATCTATTTGCTTGGGAATTACTATGGTGCTAGCACTAGAGTCAATCATGGCATTATGCAATAATTTCTTCCCTACAATAAGAGTTAAGAAAAAGGGCTTGGGTTTTGAATTCTCTTTAACTTAAGTAGATGTCTCCTCTATGGTATTTGCGAGAACTTTGGCTGGAGGTGATGGTCCAATGATCTTTTCTTTGAGTGATTGCTCTGTCAGTTTGATAACTGTATCTTCCTGAAGGGCCTTTTGCAACGATAAGTTTTTCTCCGGAATAGCTAATATATCCCAGAGGGATACGTTAGCAAAATATTTTTCAATTTTTCTACTACTTTGAATGGTGGCAGATTTCAAGGCTTCTATTCTTTAGCCTTGGTTATAATAATCTCCTTGTGCAGCTGCAGTTGCACAACAATTGTGGAAGGATCGAGGGATTGGTCGGGGACACTTCTAGGCTGCGGAGTGATTAGTTTGCCTGTGAATCTCCTCTTTGAATGAGTATTGTAGTCGGACTACACTTGCGGGGTCTTCGATGTGGATGCCTTGTATGTGAACACCACTTCCTCTCCTTCCATCTATGAGAAGAGGGCGTGGTCGGGAGCTATGTTGTTTTCTTATTCAAATGATAGTCCTTGTATTTACGTGGTAAGCACTGCATTTTCCATTTGGGGAGAGGCATATGTATAACCTCCTGAACTTGGTGCCACACCTTCGTTGCACTATTCTGCAACCTTCTACTGTAAATTTCCATGTAGAAAATTTTGAGGCATATGTGTATCGTCGCAAGGGAAGCACTAGGGATTGATATCTTTGGTGAGGTTGTTCTGCTCTACAATTAGCTCTTGCTTGTACTTGGATGAGCAGTTCCCAACAGGGTGGGCACTAGTACTATTTGGTTAGTCGTTTGAGCCTATGGATTTGTGCATGTGCCTCCTTGATATTGGTTTTGTTGGTAGGAGGGTCTTTCACTTTGATAATTTTGGTAGGGTGGTCTTGGAGGCGCGGCTTGGTTGTGCTTGATGGTAGTTAATTCATTTTCCAGGTTCTACAATAATTATTTTATGTCGCTCATCTCATCGTTTGAAGAGCCGGATGTAGAAGCAACATTCTATGGCACACTCGGATATGTGTACATGGATTGAGGAGGTGCGGGTGCACTAGTAGATGGAATCTCTTGGGTGGGAACTGATACCTCAAGAAATATAGGCATGATGGGCCGAGGTGGCAACTTCTCGACATTGATTAGATTGTTCTTCGCCTTGACTGCTACGCTATATGCATCCGATAGAGTGGTTCTACCAAGAGACTGGATCATAATAGAGATGTTGACATTGATGGATTTTAGGTAGAACATGAATGCCAACTCGGCCAGTAGGTGGATAGCAGTTTGGATCCTTTGCCAAGTTATATGGAACTAGGCATTGAAATTAGTCATGACTTCATGAGGAGCCCACTTTATAGTCACCAACTGATGATATAGTGAGGACCGATCCCCATTGTTTGAAAACATATCATAGAAAGGATCTCCAAGCTGGTCCCAGGCATCGATGGTGTTAGCCACAAAGTGCGGTACTAGTCTAACGCTTTACCCCTGAAAGAGGCTGCGAGCAACCTTAGTGCTATATTTTGATTTCTAACTCCATGCACCAAACACACGTCTGCCACATCTTGCAGATGTTCAGATGGTGTTCTTGAACCATCTATGGTAAATTTAGGTATAGCTTTTAGAGAAAAGACTAGGATAGGGGCACAAACGACGGGCATAATTGGTGGTACAAGGGGACTTTTGGCACCCCATGCCACATAATTTATGTTTGTCTTACAACATGGCTAGTGGAGGGATCAAAACATTCACTGGATGAGTTCGGGTTCATGTTGTTACTAGTGGAGGCACTAACAAGCTAGGGTTATTTGTTATTTGAGACCTAGTAACAGGCCAATGGCTAATACACCCACTTTTGATTTAGGTACATTTAAGCTATCCCACTGGGCATGCCAAAAAAAAGAAACTATTGATGCCAAAAATTGGGAAAGTAACAACCTTTATGGGAAACTTAGTTAAAGGGGGGACCTATTGTGCTAAACTAAGTGACCTTCAGGTTTTTAAAGAAGTAGGCTTCTTCTGTAATTGGGGGGTTGAAAAGGGTAGAAGGAAACAAATGTAAAATTAAATCTAATCTAAGGCGATGTGCCAAGAAGTAGATATGGGCATGATAAACCTATATGTTAGATATGATTTAAGGGTCGTTCAACAATCTGGTATGTCCCACAATAACATAAATCAAAATGGAAACCTGAATAACTAAATCAATGACATAAAATAACTTCCATACATTTACTTAAAAGAAGAGTCAAAGACATGGTCTAAATCAGTAAGCTTATATTAAAATTATAGAAGTCTACGAACAAATTGCTCAATACAATGAAGTATAAAGCTTTATCAAATAGCCAAGAAACAGAAAGGCGAAACAATGGCATAGTCTCTGAATCTTATACAATAAGCTAAAACAATAAAAAAGGCTTGGTGTCTTTCCACAAATTTCTCTGTAGGTTCCGAACCCCTTCTTCGAAAGAAGAAGCAATATTTATAAGTAAAATCCCACTACCTAGCAGGTCAGTAATATAAAATATTCCTTCATCATTCACAATGATGCCTAGAGCAATGATTTCCCTTAGGTCATTGCAACATAAAATATTTGAGCATGAATGTAGTCGCTTATGAACTAGATGCATCCCCCACGAATGATGGTGGTGGTCCCAACGTAGAAGCAACAATTCTCCAGTAGACATGTGTCACCCACCCACAAAGGTAGTTAGAATACGTGGCAATCTCGATGGGGCTCGTTGATTTCTCCTTACTTCTTCTTGATGAAGTCCTCAGAAGAGCCACGTGGTGACAGGTCGGGAACTATGGTTCATTCCTCCCTCCTTGTGATGAAAACCTATGTGGTGAAGATACGTGGAGGTATCCTTCACAAACAATGCTATTGGTGGGGTCTGCCAAAAGTGAATGCAGACTGGTGATACGTGGCACTCGAACATAGCCCGATAGGAAAGCAAAGTGAAGCAAGCTAAAAGGGTACGAATTGCCGACACATGGAAGCATGGCGAAGCTGTTTAAAAGAGTGAAGGAAGAAATCCCTTTGAAGAGCACCTGATGGACATGTGGCAGTAGTCAAACAAAGCCTTTGCAAAAGGATCCTGATGATGTTCTCAAATGTGGTGTGGGCCGGTACTTAGCAAAATAAAAAAATCACCTGAAGAGAGCTTGGGGAAGTTTATGTTCACAGGTACCTATAAGGCCTGATGTTGGGTGGTTGGCTCCTTGGAACTAGTTGTATGGCATGATCATGATCCCTTTTAAGAGGAAGTTCCTTAGGCATATTTCCTAAAACCATTGAGTGAGGATCAATTATTGCTTGTAAATATTGATGGGTGGGAGATTTAGACTAAGAGACTTCTAATGAACATAATTGGGCTGAAAATACATCAACCCCTTTCCTAAGAAAATTTTGCATTTGATGAGAGCTTACCATTTGTAGGGACCTTGACTTTAATCCTCTTAGCTCTACTATCTTTCCTTCTGATTGAAATCTCATGAATAGTTCTTGGAAGTCCATCTCAATGTTTTCCTTGGTAGTAAGCCATTGCACTCCCAAAATAATATCTGTTGCACCCATGGATATCACACATATTGGGCTATCAAGGTGATAGTATCCCATGGATAATTTAATGCTATGACACTTCCCAGAACAACTGACAGTACCACCATCTGTAATCAAAACTTGAAACTCTGGAGCTGGATATATAAAACAATTTAGACGAGTAGCCAACTTTTTGATGATGAAATTATGAGTACTACTTAAGTTGATCAACACTATTACTTTATGCTTCTTTAAGAAACCCACTACCTTGAGAGCTTTTGGAGCACTAAAACCTGAGATTGCATGACAAGAAATAATTGGTTGTGAATCATGTGATTCCTCATTTTCCTCCCTTTCATCCTCTAATATTGGTTCCTCCTCTTCTTCGTCACTCAGACCTTCAATATAGAATAATTTCTTTCACTATATTTATGTCCTCAACTGTATTTGCTATCATAATTGAAACACAATGCTTTTGCTCTTTTCTCCTTAATTTATTGTGGAGTCAACCCAGTAGGTTCAGGAAGAGAAGGTGTTAATATACTTTCTCTCTTATCATAATAGTCCCTTCCTTCTTAGGAATCAAATACTTCTCCTTTACCCTGTGTGCTAAGATAAAAGACTCGTTTATAGAGCTAGGACTAAACATGTGTACCTCATGCTGAATGTGATCCTTGAGACCACCCAAGAATAAATCATTCAAGTTTTCCTTTGTGATTGTATCTGTAGACACGAAAAATATACAGTTTGATCCTATACACCTAATCCTGATCTTACTAGCACCAGTTCATCCTGAATCATCTCCTTTACTAATCAATTTAGGTGAATAATCTTTATTCGATTAAAGTCATCATATTTCCTCTCTTAATTAAATAAATCAAATTTATTTGATTAAGTCATTTGCTTCTATTAATTAAATAAATCATTTTGTTTAGTTAATCCTATAGTCCTCCTTTTAATTAAATAATTTAATTTATTTAATTAATCTCTAAAGACATACTCTTTAAATTAAATAAATCAATCTTTATTTGATTTAAAACTAACACCACTTTCCTTAGTTAAATAAATCAATCTTTATTTAATTAAATCTAAATCCATTATTCATCTCATTTTGATTTATTTAAATCCTAAAATCTAAATCAAATTGTCAAATCAGCTAATCTCTATCTAAATTAATCAAATCCTAATTAATCCTAATCCTAATCCATCAAATCCTCTAGATTTTGCAACTTGTACAATAAATCATTTTATTTGATTTATTAATTCTTCTATTTCCCTCAACTTGGCATCAATGAGGGAATATTCCTCAAATACAAAAATCCCTCCAAAAGTGATGAGTACATCCAACAAGGCATTAAAGGCCTCTTACATGTCCTTTTCCTTGAGCCAAGTGGCATTTAATCCATTCCTCTCTCCCTCCAACTTGTCATTTCATAAATTTCAAATTCCACCTAACCATATTTATTTGCACATTCATCAAAATGTGCTCATTCCTCCTCCAATCACATGTGGACAAGTGGCCTTCTCTCATTGGTCGGTCTTTTGTCCCACATTCATCCATTTTTCCTCTTCCTCCATCATTCTCTTCTATTTATAGGATGCTCTCATTTGAATCTAAGATCCATCAACAAAGAGCACAATCACTATAGGCATTTAGCATTTGAGTTCATAGCATTTCATATCTTGCAATCAATTTAGCTAGGTTATTGACAAATTTCATCAAGGAAGCACAATCATCACTAAATATCATCACTTTACATCAAGGAATTTGGAAAGGGCCATTTACCACATAAAAATGGCACCAATTCCCCCATGGGATTGAGAGTTTGTTCATTAGAATAAGATTTGATAACTTTGTTATTGTGTTCTTCATTTCATTTTTTGTTTTCATGCTTCAAACTAATTTCATGGGGAATGTTGATCTAACTTGCATAATGAGCTAATTATATGTTTGTTCTTTTGTGTTTGTGCATGTATAGATTCACCATTCACATTTTGGCACTAGAAGGAGGGCAGATATGTAGAAAATTAACACATTTTTCCAAAAATTCCATGATTTTTTGTGTCTATAGGGAAAATACATCGTTGGGTGTCAAACTGCACTGCTATTAGTCCATCAATACCATATTGAGACACTTTCAAGCTCCAAACAGCGTCACTGAGCCCTTTCTTGCTCAGAAATTTGAATTCCAAATTTCAAACTCTGCCACTTGCAAAGTAGCTCCGAATTTGTGCTCACTGTTTCTGCATAGAGCGCCACTATCAATCCTCAGCAGTGCTATATAGCGCCACTAACTTTTTCAAATTGCACCACAATTGTGGATTGCACCGTTGGAGTTGGGTAAAAGGCAGATTTCAGATTATTTTCAACATGTGCTTTTTTCACTTTGGTTGTTTTTGACTTCTAATTGGTTTTTGGCCTCTATTTTTGTAGTATTAACCATTTTTTATAGGTTTCCTTGATCAAAAGTGAAGAAAGGAGACAAATACCAAGAATTATTTATGGCATCATCATCTGATTGTATCAAGTGTTTTTAAACACTTTGGGGAGAAATTATAATCCCTTTTCTAAGGATTTGTCATCTTTTTGCTTTTTACGACTCAATAAATTTTGTTTGGGCTTAAAAAGAACAAAAAAAAGGGATTAAAAAGAACCATAGGAAAACTTACAAGATTTTTTTTTGGACTTAATAAATGAACAAACAAATCTTACACTTCAAAGTTGGTGCTTAAAAATAATTCATATCATTGCTTTATGGTTTAAAATGAATTTTGTACTCTTTGTCTTGTAATCTCTTCCACAAGTTAATATTCTTTAAAAAGATGTATGCACTTCTCTCGCGCCTCATGACAATCTTGAGAACTAAAATCCTTTTTTGAGGTTTTAAGTTGTGTAAGTGATTACCTCCACATTTCAATTTGGGTTCCTAAAATTGAACAAAATCTTGCTAGTGTGAGTGGAGTGTATTGTGAGTGTTCTCTCTTTGTTTCTCAACAAAGATTGATCAAACTTCGGATGTACTTGCTTTTATTTAATCCTTATAGGGCCTGCCTTGGTGGGAAAAAGTACTCACCCCAAGGGAAATGACCCAATTGGTAATACGCTAAAGCCAAGCGACTTCCAACCAGTATATAAGTGTGGGTACTTGAGGAAAGTTCAAGTATCACGAGGATTATTCCGACAAGAAGGGTATCAATGGTCTCTTGCTGTATGGATGATCCCCCACGAACGAAATGCCCATATTAAAACGCTTTGTTTAGAAGGCCCAAATCCTTAGATTTATTTGTTGATGAAAGAACGATCATTCTGAAGTCATCCCACATTTTTACAGCTCTTGGTAGAGATGAGAAGTATGCCATGGGAGTTTCATGGGTACTGATGCTTGGCTGACCCAAGAAGAGAGTGCACTGTAAGGGGGACCTACATGGTCAAGCATCTAATCATCTGCTAAGGGTAAGTGTAGCTAGATTTATCCAAGTGGGAACTCAAAAAATATTGCCTCATTTTATCCTAGGATTGTGCATCACTTTAGAATCACAATTCTTTGTTTGGATCTAAAATGCTTGAAAACAAACATTCACCAAATCTTCAAAATTTCAAACCCTTTAGGGGGAAAAATTACCTTTGACAAATCCAAGTGCTCTTGCTTGCCCTAGGGATTTCATCCTTAGAGGTTTCTAAGTAGCTGGATTTATATCATAATTTGTTCTCACTAAAGTCCACATTAGGAAAATTTTTCCTTGATTTCTTTGATTCCCACATAACGGACTTTGTGGGATGAGAAGAAGTTAGGACATTAGACATTTAGTTAGTCAATAATTGTTTGTGATAAAAGGAAGTCATTAAGCAAAGCTAAGAAACAATCGAATCCCAAACATGTGCTCTCCTAAATGATTTACCGAAAGATCAAAATCCGAAAACAAAAGTCTAAAGGTCTTAGTCAAAAGGCTCACAAGAAATGATTGTCTATGCTTTATGAATTTAGAGAAAGATTGATCTTCAACTTTTACAAACGCACATCAAAGAACAATCCTAATTTGAATGAATTTTATTGCCAACAAAATCCAAGTCTCTTTCAAAGGTTTACTTTTCTCACATAGGAAGTACCAATCATGTTCTTCAATACCGAGGTCTTGTAGAAAGGAGTTCTATCTAGGTCTATAGGATCAAATTCATCATTCTCATCCACCCCTTAAGCATCAATCAAAAAATCATCTCTACAAAAACTCTTGGAAATATTGAAAAAAATCATTCACGCTAGGCTTTTGGAAAATCATAAATCATCTTGTTTGATTAGATGTGTGTAGATGAATCCTTCTCCACATATTTAAGTCAAATTATCAACCCTTGTGAACAAGTCTACTTCTTGATAACATCCAACATCTTGAGGTTTATAAGTTCATTATCCAAAATCCAAAAAAGCAAATCAAACCAAAATCAATTTGTTTGGCTAGGGGTGTATAGATGAATGCTTCTTTACACACTTAGTCAAATTATCATCCTGTGTACAAGTCTACTCTAGGACAACATACAACCTCTTAGAGTATATGAGTTCACTATCCAAATCAAAATCCAATTAAGCCAAGGTCAAGATCAAATCAAACCAAAATCAAATCAAATCAAAATCTAAAATGTCCCAAAGTCTAGTATCTCCCTCAATATTTATGAAGAGTTCAAATCATTCACATCATCCATCTTCCATTTGTCTCATCATCACACTTTGATCCTTGATCATCCTACTTTTTCTCTTTTGTGCCTAAAGTTAGATCAATCTAAAGAATTTGAGGTTCATCTCGCACATTCCTGAAAATTGATCCCTATTTTATGGTGCAAATTAGATCGCAACACAAGAAGAACATGGAAACCAACAAAGAAACATCAACTTCAAGTGACTTAAGCCAAATTGCTCCCGAAATGAATCTCATTGGATCAAGCAATGCCCTAACCAATCTTCCTCTATCATCACAAAATGCTCAAGAGGAAGGTCAAGTGGAAGAAATCACCAATAATGTCTTAGGGATGACACAAGATGAAATCCTTGAAATGGTTCAAAACCCCAAAACTCACAGAATTGTCAATACCATGATGAGGCTCAATCCCTCCCAATACATGCTTGAATTGGCAAAAGAAGGGGCTAAACTCCCTTTTGATTATGATGTGAGCACTATTGTGGAAAGGCCTCCTGGGATCATGGCCCCAATCTCATCCACACCTCCATTTCAAAACATCATTCAAATCATCCCCCAAATCACATCATCCATTGCTTCGACTCAACCAATTGTCAATAAGGGAAGCTCATTGCTTCATGCACTTCAAACACATCCCCTTGTGAACAACCAAGATTTGGATGCGAACACCATATTGGGTCAATCTATCCCATTGAATCCATTACACCCATATGTTTCGCTTGCATTTCATGATCCTACCCATCCAACCTCTTTTCACACAACACCGACATATCCTCTCAACACGCAAACCTCTCTCCCCATGACCTCACAAGGAGAAGGTGGATTATTTGGATCAGGGGGAATCTTTGATCCCACATCATCATCATCATTTCTCTAAGGGAATAATCACCCATTTTCCCACCATTTCCACCCTTTCCATTAACATCCACACCACCCCTTTGGTTGGGCCTTCCCCCTTTACCAACCATCAATCAATTAAATTTGAGCAATCCTCTAATCATAAATCAAAACATCATGCCAAATCCTCCCATCTTGCCATCAATATCACAACAATAGGTGGCAACCATTCAAGAAACCCCAGTAAGCAACACATCATCCACCATCCCCCAAGTATCTCAAAACATGGTCTCCTAAGGATCAAGCATGTCAATCGCACCATCCACCACAAAAACCCCAATTATCAATACAACGGTCCCTCTCATCACAATAGCAAACATTGTTCCTAATCCACCTCCACCACCGCCAAAACCCAACATGACAAAATCATTTAGCATTGCGTTGCAAGTAGCTCAACAAGACACCTATCAAAGGGAACTTCAAAAAATTCAAAATCAATAAGCTGCCCAACAAGCGCAGCAGGCTGCCCAAGCTCAAGCTTTATTACAATAACAACAAGCTACCCAAGCTGCACAAACAACTCAAGCTACATAGGCTTCATAGGCTGCCCAGGCTACACAAGTAGCCCAACAAGCATAGGCTCAAGCTCAATCCCAATATCAAGCTCAGCAAGCACAAGCGCAAGCTCAATACCAGGCACAATTGAAAGACCCTCAACAAAAAGTATATCAACTATAGACACCAAAAATTGGTCTAGGCCTGCGAGTACCACTTTTGACATAATTTTCTATAGTCCATGGTCATGATTAAATAATGTTTATTATTTTTCTAACACATATTTCCTCTATTAATTAAATACCCCTTTTTAATTAATTAATTAATTCATTATGACCCTTTATTCAACTTGATTAATTAAATAAATCATATTTGTTTAATTATGTCGCTAAATAATTCATTCTTCCTTCTTAATTAAATAATTTATTATTTAATTACCCCTTTATCATAT
>CM021100.1:740456179-740515877 GCA_007115665.2 Sequoiadendron giganteum | reverse complement strand
TATGCATTCGAATGAATTCTTCATCTTCGAGTTCTAACTTTGTCTTTGACATACAAAGTCTATTTCTTCTATTTTCGAAGACTCTTAACTGAAGATTAAGTTATCGTTCTAACTTAAACTTTATCCTGTAGTCTTTTCTGACTCATGTTCTAACTCATGTTCTATCTAACACAAAACTCACTTTGCATGACATTCATCAATCTCATCCATCGATCTCTCTTTCAATCTGAGTCGATCGTTTGAAAACCCAAAATCTATAAAATAGCTTGTCATTATCATTATTCTTCCTCCCGAAATCATACACCTTTGAGAAGAAACTTATCTTCGATATTTTGCTTAGACATTCAACACGGTTATGCTTGCATCAATACTAAAAATATGAGGGCAAGAATACTGAAACAACAAAATGGAGAAGAGCAATCGAGATAATTCGAAGGAGTGAGCGCATATTCGGTGAGAGCTTTCCAATTATTTGTTTAGTTATTCATTATGTTTGCTTATTCATTCTTTGTTGTTTGATTTAGATTAATATTGTTTAGATTAAGATTAACATCATTTATTCTAGTTGCAGATCTTATTCCAGATTTTATTCTATGTCACATTTGGTGAACCCGACGTGAACACGCTTCAAATTCACACATCTTTTCGTCTTTCCATTTTTCTATTTTTTTCATTTTTGCAGGTTATTGTACGACACACCGCATCTGTTTAGAAAAATGACACATCTGTCCTCGCGCACCTCATCTACCATATTCTGTGATGCATCTGCCATTCCGAATTGCATCCGTGAAGCCCTGAACTGCATCCACCTGTCAACAATTCACGAGCTGCATCCACCCGTCAACAATTTGTGAACCGCATCCGCCTGTCAATAATTCGCGAACCGCATCCGCCTGTCAACATCGAGCCACATCTATGGCTCAAAACGCCGCATCTGCCTGGTAATCAGTATTTTCACTTTTTAGTCATTTTCGTACATTCATTTTTTCATTTTCGATGTTTAGATTATTTTGATTTTCGCTAATGTTTGTTTACAGTTGTGTTAAGGTCAATTAACCTAGTGTTTGTAGGATGAAGCATAGAAGACCATAAAAACACAAACCATTGTTTTCTGTAGGATGAAATTTGAAGACACCAAAAACAAACTACTAATCAATTTGCATGCAGGACCTAATGCCTTTGTTTTTATTTATTTAGCAAGCTCTTTGTTTGGTAGATAAATAACTGTCATTTGAAATATAAAGAATCACTGTCTGCTTTGTCTGGTGCGTTGCACATATTTGTCACCCTTTACAATTTAGTATATCGGAGTATCCTCTCCCCTTGCGCAGTCATGCGATATTGGGTGTAAGAGAAACGGTTACTGACTCTAGAACTTGGGCCTTTCTTGGTGGGAAAAAGTACTCACCCCAAGATGACTTAGACCGATAGCACGCTAGATGCCAAGCAACTTCCACCCGGTATATAAAAGTGGATTCTTGGGGAAAGCCCACGAATCATGCTCACTATTCTGATGAGATGGATAGAAATGGACTCTCACCGAAGTTGAATAGTGCCCCATGAACGAAATGCCCTTACTAAACACCTTGTTGTAGATTTGCCAAAATCCCATCTATTTGCTGACACAACAGGGTCGGCCCTGTGAAGTCGTCATACATTCTTACGGTTTATGTGTGGAGATGAGATGTATGCCATGGGAATTTCATGGGTACAGTAGCTTGGTTGCCCTGTATAAGTGAGTGTCATGGAGGGGAGCCAGTGGGGTCAAGCTACTAGTCATCTGCCATAAATATGCGTAGCTGGAGAAATCCAAGTAAGAACTCAACAAGTATTGTCCAAAAAGCCTAGGTTGTAAATGTTTTCGGGTCTTAACAGTTCTATCATCACAAACTGAAAATAATTGATTGCTGTGTTTGTTTTTGCTGTATTCATCAAAAATCTTGATCAACAAACGGAGTCAGTCAAAAAAACTTTCAGAAAACTGCAACTGTCAAAAAAGTGAGTTGCAACTGTCATGTTAAACATAGCATCTATCCTAGCGAGTAGCATCTATTAGGGGATAAGCCACATGTGTCTATCAAAAAAGTTCATTTTAACATTCTAGATATTACGAGCTGCAACTGTCAAATTTTGAGTCGCATGTGTACATGCAAGCTGCATCTGTCAATTTTCAAGCCGCAAGTGTTTGTCAAAAAATTTAGGTTTACAGAGTCCATATATATCACCGCATGCGTATTACAAAACTGTATTTGTCATAACAAAAACCACATCTGTCAGAAAACTACATGCGTATTGCAAACCGCATCTGTCATACATAAAACCGCATCTGTCAAAAAGTCCAAACTCTGTTAGTATTTGAAATGAGGTTTTAGTCAAATCACCGCATGCACATTGGTAAAATGCATCTGTCAAATTTTGAATCACATCTGATAGGTGAACCGCATTTGACTATCAACAAAAAACTTCGAAAACTGCAAATTGAGTCTGAAACATTACTGTCATTTTTGCTTTTGTTTCTAAAGATCAACCTTGGACAAAAACTGAAAAATTTGCTCAAAAACCTTGCATCATTAGGTGTCATATACGTATTAGTCATAGTCCACATCTTAGTCATAGTCATCCTAAGTTGCATGCATATAGATACTTCCTAGGAAATTGCATGTTACATAATAGATAACTTTCCTCGTCATTGGATATTTTCATGTTTCGGTTTGTCACAATCATTGAGACTAGTCACTTTAGTCCTATTTGTTAATCTTTCTAGCTCAACAGTCTAGTTTGGGAAATTCATTTGTCAATTGTCTTTGTCTTACAATCAGATTCCTTGGTCAAATCAAATCCTTGCATGCATTTATTCCATAGGTGGTAGGTTATACCCGTCTTAGACTCATTTATCATCATAGTCTACTCGAGATTTTGCATATTGTCCATCCTACCATACATCATCTTAGTATACGTCTTTTTAGAAATCATTTTAGCAACATCCTTTATTGTCAGAAAATCCAAAAAACATAGAAATAGGACAATCAATTTTTAGACATAGTCTGCATTACCCCATTTTGAGCAACTTTTCATGGTTGAAACAAGGTCTCAAAAGAAACAAAAAGCAATGTCAGACCCCAACGAATTCATCAATCCATTCAGAAATCAACCATCAGGAAGTGAGAGACCACACATACCTTTGCTTGAAAAACACGTCACTAGAGACACACATGGACAAATTTACATTGAAGACATAGACGCAGCAGTACAAGATCCTGAATTTGCATCCTTTATGGATGAATGTTTGGAAAATGATCCCCAACGATATCTAGCAAATTTGCTAGTAGAAGGTGCCAAACTACCAATAGGATTTGATATTCATACTTTGCAAACACCGCTTATTCAACCAACGCAAACTGTGATGTCAAGTGTTTCTATTCCCCAAATCACCGTAGCTATACCAACTAGCGTATCTACTCAAACATCGTCAATTGTACACACAATCCCTTTCAACGTAACATAGGGTTTACAATTTACTACGGGGGAAACTTCCTCCAACACCTTTGGCACCAACACTATTGGTAAGAGATCCAAAGTTGGCATGATGATTCCTATACCACATCAGAACATTTAGACAAGAAATATTCCTATACCAAATTAGACCATTCAGTTAGGAAATATTCCTATACCAAATCAAAACATTCAAATAGGAAATATTCCTATACCAAATCAAAACATTCTAATGAGATATATTCCCTTGCCAAATCACAATCCGTCACAAAACATGGCATATCAGAACACCTACATTGATCCAAACAATGCAAATAACATGTCCTTGACACAAGTAGATGTCCTCCAAAACCAAATGCAAACTCTTCAACAACAGATGGACAACATGTCTATGTTAGGTAAACGAACTATCTCAGTGCAAGATCTATGCCCATGTCCATTCGACAAAGCACTCTATATGACACCTTTCCCCCATGGATACATTATATCGAATTTTCCAAAGTATAATGGGAGGAAGAATCCTTTGGAACACATTAGAGAAATGACATGCATGGACATATCATATGACCCCACATACTTGATGAGACTATTTCTGTGAACCCTTATTGAGATAGGTCTGGAATGGTTTTCTAAATTACCATATGGTATACGATCCTAGGGTGAATTAGCTGAGAAGTTTGTCAAACATTTTGCCTTTAACATAGACAATGAAGTAACAAGAAGACGATGAAACTTTCACAACTTTCTTCCAGAGATGGAGAAGTCTAGCTAGCAGATGTCTAGTTGAAATACCAGAAAAGAAAAAGGTCACGATATTCCTAGAAAACATCAATCCAAAACTACGAAGTGAGTTAAGGGTACATTGTTGTACTTCATTCCTAGACTTGGTAAAAAAGGGCATCGTCCTTGAAAAATGCCTTATTGACAAAGGAGAAATAAAAATACTAGGTAGAAACCCGGTTGTCGAACATCAAAATGCACCAAATGATAGAAACAAATTTTGGTCTAGAAACAAAAATGTTACAAATGACGACATTGTTGATGCTAAAAACATACATACGAGACCAGTTGTGACACTTAGAGGATACAACCAAAATGCAGACATGATGAATAGTCTAGATCAAATAGCCAATAATGTCCAAAATTCACAACAACAAAGACCACAAAGGAGATTTCCTACACGTGAATTTACCCCTTTAGGGCAACCAATCGAGACTATTTTCAAAGAGTTGATTAAACATAATCTCATCAAACCTTTGGAACCAAGGGAATATGATCCTGGACAGTTTAAACCTTCATGGTGGGACAACAACGCCTATTGTGACTATCATTGTACAAAAGGACACAACCTGCAACAATGTCGACAGTTAAAGAATATTATACAAGACTTTGTTGAAAACAAAACCATAGAGGTCAATGGGTAGAAAAATACTAAGAACAGTGATCATAAGGTCTTCATAGACCCATTACATGACCACACGAAAGGAAAAGCCTCCAGTTCGGGAACCAAGAATAATCCATCAACCAATTATACCAATACCAAGTATGACTATGGTAAAGGATCTATCGTAAATCACCTTCGAGCTGCAAATGAAAACATCAACACCATCATCATTAAGAAGCATCTGGAATGTAATGTAAACACACATAGAACTAAGATTACTATTCTAGGTCCTCCTTCTGAGCCACCTATGTAAACTTCCAAGTTTAAGTACAATCTCCTTGATCAACTGAGCAAAACCCTCACACAAATATCCATTTTGGAACTATTGGATTTATCACTTGAGCATCGAGCCATTCTTGAAAAAGCTTTACTGAACATGACTATTCCTATAGACTTAGATGTCAATCATTTCAAAGAAATGGTGGGATATTTAACCAACTCGCATCATGCCACATTTTCCCAATAAGATTACTCAACCGAAAAGTCTGATCATAATGACCCATTACATCTTGAAGTCCTAGTCCATCAAACCAAAGTTAGAGGAGTCTTGGTAGACAGAGGAGCAGGTTTGAACCTGTGTACCCTAAAATTGGTTAAGGCATTAGGATTCTTAGAAGATTGCATAGACACCTCTGAGAGTACAGTCATCAAGGCTTACGATGACGAGGAAAGATCATCCAAAGGAGTTGTCACACTCCCTATCAGAATTGGCCCAACAATCATGAACACCAACTTCCAAGTCTTGGATCTCACCCTTCCGTACAACTTGTTATTAGGTAGACCTTGGATACACGCAATGAAAGCTGTACCTTCAACATATCACCAATGTCTTAAATTCCCATATAAAGGCACCGAGATCACGATTGATGGTGATCCAAATCCTTTTTAGTATTGTACAAGCCTAAGGGAAATTCCACAATGACTGGTACCAGTTAACCAACAAGCTTCATCATCCACTTTATCCCTATACGTTGACCCATGACGTCTTACTAAGTCCATTTCATTCAAACCACCATCATCCACTCCTAAGATCGAGATCTAAGACAAGGGCTATGGAGAATATTACATAAAGGCATCATATTTTGTCAGTCAACTGGTTCCACCTAAGGCATATGGCTTACCCATGGCATATAGAAGACAATTAGTAGTCACATTCCATGTTCCCCCTACAATGACATTGACCAAATGGGGAGAGTTAAGTGAAGAAATTGTGGATCAAGGTGATATTAACTCCTGGTTGTACCGAGAAGACAATGAATACCCCTCATTGTCTATTCAAATAGATAAGGACCAATATGGAAAAGGATTTAAGATAATGCAAAATGAAGGCTATGACGGGCACAGTGGGTTAGGACTACATTAAAATGGAAGGATGAAACAGATCACTGTCTCACCATGACTGAAATACCTGGGGCTAGGGTTTCAGGTGCTTAGAATTGGGTTTCCTAGTACTTTGTCACTATTTCAAGGGGAAGAGAGTGCTTATGCAGGCATCGAGACATCTCACGAACCACTTCCCCTAGTCTACGATGAGTTTCACGATCACTTCCCCCAATTTACGATGAATCTCCCAATTCAAGCGATTGTGAATGGGATTCTTTTTCCTTTACCAGTACCATGAACATAGATGATTTCTTTGGAGAATTGGACCTAAAGGTAAAAACTGTACCGAAACCATCTAGTCCCTGTCATAGGAAGCACTTGTCTAAAGAAGAATGGCATAAACACTATTATTGGGAAACCCTTGATCGTGCATCTTGGGCATCTACCAAACCATCTTCTGATGACTTAGCCCTTACAATAGTCCCACAATAGAATATACCTACCTATAGAAAGAAGAACAAGAAGGAGTTAGTCCAAAACTTATGTGATCATGTCAACCACTCCGTATTCACCTTGTTAGCTTCCACCTTTGATAAATTTGATGATGACATGCCTCTCATATATCCCAAACTTATCGACTGGGATCAACAAGGTACACCCATCATAGATACATTCAAGAACGACGAAGCAATTGCTGAGTTCATGGGACTTTGAGAAGGCATACCAAGAGGGGATCATAAAGCTAGTTTTACCATAGACTTGGATGACAAAGCATATTTTGGGGAGTCTATTTACACCTCTAGTTGCAAAAATGAAGATAAGAAGAAAAATGATAAAAATGAGAAAAATGGCAAGTCCCTAGGTGAAAATTGAAAGGCGCCTTTGGATGAAGAAACATTCAAAATAAAGGACGTATTCGAGGGCGAAAAAATCTCTGAGGTACCCAAGGATAGAGGTTTAAATATTCTCCCTGTTGAATAGGAAAATTCAACTATGCTAGTAGAAGAGTCTGTTGAAGTCAACATAGGTACAAAAGAGAATCCTCAAATGGTATATTTTGCAGCTTCTTTAACAGAGACAAAAAAATCCGAGTTTAAGGACTTCTTCAAAAAGAGAGATAAATTTTTCCTGGTCATACGCTGACATGCCTGGGCTGGATCCAGACCTAATATTGCACCATTTACTATTACAACTAGGTATTAAGCTAGTCAAACAGAAGTAAAGGAAAATGCATCCACAGATCGCTCTACTGGTTAAGGTAGAACTTAAGAAACTCTTGGATGTTGGATTTATAAGAACTATAGACTATCCAGACTGGATTTCAAATCTTGTACCAGTGACTAAACCAACTGGGGGCATCCGAATTTACATAGACTTTAGAGACCTCAACAAGGCATGTCCTAAGGATGACTTCCCTTTGCCGAGCATAGACATGATAGTAGATCTTACAACAGGATACAAGATGCTATCCCTCATGGATGGTTTCTCTGGATATAACCAAATCAAAATCGTAGCTGGAGACCAACACAAGACAACTTTCACATGTCCATGGGGCACATACTATTGGAATGTTATGCCATTTGGGCTTAAGAACGCAGGAGCTACCTATCAACAGGCAATGACTACGATTTTCCATGACTTTGTACACATTCTCATAGAAGATTATGTAGATGAAATTATAGCTAAATCAGAAACAAGGGAAGATCACTTGAAGGTTCTAGACAAGATATTCCAAGGGCTAGAGAATTACAACATCAGGTTGAATCCAAAGAAATGTGTCTTTGGAGTAAAATCAGGAAAACTTCTAGGGTATATCATCTTTGGAAGAGGCATTCAAGTAGATCTAGAGAAGGTAAGAGCTATCATAGAAATGCCTCCTCCTATAAGCATTGGTCAACTAAGAACCCTACAGGGAAGATTACAGTCCATCAGGTGTTTCATTGTACAACTGGCAGACAAAATACACCCATTTCAACATTTACTCAAGAAAGGGGTACCATTTGTGTGGAAACCTAAATGTCAGGAAGCTTTCCAACAAATCAAGGACTATTTTCTCACTCCACCAGTCTCAATGCCACCTACAGATGGAAAACCGTTGATACTATACATTTCAGCAACCCAGTCAGCATTAGGAGCTCTTCTCGCACAAAACGATAATCAAGGTCATGAGAGAATAGTCTATTACATCAGTCGTACCTTGGTAGGATATGAATTAAATTACAACAACATAGAACATGCTTATCTTGTGGTAGTCTTTGCTACCCAAAAACTTCGGCACTATATGCTCAATCACCAAACAATGTTGGTTGCAAAGATTGATCCCCTCAAATATCTCCTAAGTAAGGCAACATTAACAGACCGATTGGCTAAATGGGTTATGATACTTAGCGAGTATGAAATCCAATATGTGGAGAGGAAGGCTATAAAAAGACAACTAGTTGCAGATCAGTTAGCAGATGCACCCATGAAGGCAAACCATCCTTTAGTGGCAGATTTTCCTGATGAATTTATCTTTAACATTGACACTAGAACAGACTAGAAATTATACTTTGATGGGTCACATACATAATGTGTGTCAGGAGTAGGTATTCTATTTGTTACACCTCGAGGTGACACCATTCCTAAATCATTCAAGATTGCTTTCCCTTGTACCAATAACATAGCAGAGTATGAAGCCTTAGTGACAAGACTAAGAATGGCAGCACAGTGGAAGATTGAGAGTCTACATGTTTTTGGCGATTCTCAACTTGTAATCCGACAAGTAAATGATGATTATGAGACTAAGGATGAGAAAATTTCCCCTTACAAGTGCATGGCTAACAGTTTCAAGTAGTACTTTGATGATATTTTCTATCAACAAATACCACGTATTCATAACAGGGCTATAGATGTTATGGCAATCATGGGTTCCTTATTGGATATTCCAAGCAACATCCCTAAGTTTGAGTTTTTGGTTGAACAGCTGTTGGTCCCCACCTATGATGTCCCCAATTCTATGATGGTGTGTACAATTGTTGGTCCTACTTCCCCTTGGTATAAAGACATATTCGACTATCTAACTAACCAAACTTTACCTCTAGACCTGTCAAATAACCAATGTCGAACCTTCATCCATAAGTCAGCTAAGTACACCATCATCGAAGATACCCTATATAGACGTACCTTAGATAATGCCCTAATGAGATGTCTCAATGTTGAAGAAGCACAAACAACTTTGAGAGTGGTGCATGAGGGTATATGCGGATCCCATTTGAGTGGTCCTACTTTAGCCCATAAGATTATGAGATTATGTTATTATTGACCTACAATGGACAAAGACTCATATATCTTTGTAAAGAAATGTAGACAGTGTCAGATACACAGAGATTTGATAAGAGCACCAGCATAGGAGCTTCATCCGATTATATCACCATGACCTTTTTCCCAATGGGGACTTGACCTCATAGGTAAGATACACCCTCCATCACCCAACGACCATAAATTCATCATAACCGCCACCAAATACTTCACCAAATGGATTGAAGCTATTCCCATGACCTACATCACTGACACACAAATATCCAAGTTTATCTTAAACTATATCATTTGTCGGTATGGTGTACCCTAATCCATTATCACAAACAATGGACACCCATTCAAAAACCAAGAAGTACGCCATTTATGTGAAGATTTCCATATCAAACATCATTTTTCCACCCCGTATTACCCATAAGGTAATGGACAAGCTGAGGCATCTAATAAAACCATTGTTAGAATCCTAAAGAAGATTGTTAATGACGCTGGTCGTGACTGACACCTACAACTAAATCCTACCTTATGGGCTTATCGCACAAGCATCCGTACTCTCACTGGTGCCACTCCATACTCTTTCGTATTCGGGTTCGAAGCTATCTTACCTATTGAGGTTGAAATTCCTTCCCTGAGGCTATCTTTGAAAGGTCAAATTGACGATGAAGAATACCATGTATTTAGATTGCAAGAGCTAGAATTATTGGATGAACAAAGATAGAAAGCACTAGACCATTTACAAGCATATCAGAATCGTCTTCGTGGTAGCTATAATAGGAAATTTCTAAATAGACACTTTGATATTAGTGACCTGGTTTTAATGGAGAATCCCAAGAATCAAGCTGAATAGGAAAAGCCAAGAAAGTTCGAACCTAACTGGTTAGGGCCTTATATTGTCATAGAAGCTTTTGGATCAGGAGTGTACTAACTCTCTACTCCTGAAGGAGAGCCACTTTTGTCATCAATCAACAACCTGCATCTGAAGAGGTTCTATGCGTAGCTTCTAAGAATCTGTGTCTTAATCTACAAAATACAAAAAAATAAAAAATAAAAACAAAAAATGGTTACCTTGGTGAAAACTTGGCAAACATGCGTCTTTGTTACACCAAAAAAATTAGAAAAAAAGAAAGAAAAGTAAATAGAAATAATCCGTCCAATAGTGAAAACCGCTTCGGTGGCACTATGGATAAGTACCATGGTGAAAACCTGGCAAACAGGCACCATGTGTAGTCAAACTCACTCTTTCGTTTACCATCATTCCAATTAGATTTTTTCACCATCCCTCATAATAAATGGTTGTCCTATCCATTGCTTGGAATGATTGGCATCTAACATCAATTCCATCACATTCCCCCCTCCATCTCACATGTCTTATTCCTGACTAGGGGGAAAATCCTTGTTCTGTGCCATGACACCTTGTACATAACATTGCACCATCGTAAAATGTCCTGAAAAAATCCAAAAAATTAGAAAACTTCAAAAAGACAAAAAAATAAAAACATGTTAGAAAATCCTCAAAAAAATAGAGTCAAGTCAGTCATGTTAAGTCAGTCGTAGACATAGTCAAACTACGTTGCCTCTGCGACTCGGACGTATGCAAGGCCATCAGTCGATGTGCCCCCAAGGCATTAGGTCTGTTTGCCTAGGTTTGTCACGGATCACACACATTTAAATCATGACTCTTTGTACATTCAAAGTCATTGGTCGTGTCGAACTACGAGGTGTCTGTATGTACAATGTAGGCAAGGCTAATCAGTTGATGAGCTCCCGAGACCACACTAGGTTAGTCCAATAGGGTTTATCACAATTCACTATCACAAACATTGTATATCATTCACTTAGATGCATGTCTTTAGCCGCATTAGGTTAGTACTTTAGGGTATCATCTCAAGTCATACACCGTCAATACACACACACACACACACTTTTAATCAGTCAATGAATTAAAACAAGTCATGCACTAACAAGGCAACATCTCAAATAGTCATCAAGTCAATATCAAACACATTGTCAAAGCGATCAACTTATGTCTTAGCAAGATATGTCTTTCTTGTCAACATACGTCGTGAAATTGTCATAGCCTCATGTAGCTTTTCACATCAACATCATCAGGCTCCAATGTCTTATACGACATGCGTCTTTCTAAAACCAGGCTTTGTCATGCCTTATATAGATAGTCACCGAGTCGAAACCAGACTCAACGTCTTATTGCGGTATGTATCATCCCTCACATTACGCTATGTCAAACATAAAACAATCAAACAATACCACAAGATCAAGTTTTGGCGAATACTTTTATTTGGATTTATGACTTTATATCTTATTTTGTCTTATCTTTTTATTGATTTGTGAATTTAGTCTAGTTACTAGCTTTCTCAAGGATGTCCCTTGAAGGATTTAGAGAAGCAAGGATGTCTCAGGACTCTTTTTCTTTGGCTACTGTCTATCAACTATCTTTTTAACATTTGAGTCATGTTACTAGTTTCCTCAAGGATGTCCTATCAAGGATTTAGAGGATCAATGACATCTCATGACTCATCTTTTATTTGTTTGTTGTTTGTGGTTTGTTAAGACAAAATGACTAGGGCAATCTTGTCCTTAGTATGAGTTAAGACACTCCTTGTCTACGACTGTCTATTTTTCAAAGATGGATGACTTTGTACACTATGGTCTATCTCATATCATGGTGTGTACTATCCATTTGTGTCATGTCCCACCCAATGATGATAACAAGCAAGCATAACATATTTGGAAAAATATCGAAGATCATATGTTTTTTAATCAATCAACCTTTGTTATTCCTTACTAACATTCTGAATTCATTCATGCTAACATTTCTTCTTCGACATATGATAAAGTCCCATGAAACAACAAAAACATTAGATAATCTGCATATGCATACATTCTATAAACATTTCAGATAGTTACATTGCATTTCAAACATTAGGAACATATTTACGAAATCATTGCATAATAGGCATCCCATCATCATACATAATAGAAACATTACATGCATTTCACCATCACATATAAATAATATCATATACATCCATTATCATAAGAAAATAAAGACATCCATAACATCATAAACTGCATAAACTCATAACATGTAGAAACATTCATTCATAACACATATACATACATCATCTAGAAAACATAATCATATAGAAGCAATGCATCACCATAAAATAGAACTGTATATCATATAGAAGCCACCAAAATCATATATATATCGCTCAAAATAATGTGTCACAGTACAATGTCAGAATGTATCCATAAATAAAACGAGCTCGGAGGCTCTTTGATCAAAATACAATGTCTACATGTATAACAACATATCATCATGTCCCACTGCCACTACTGTCATGTGGTGAAGGTGGTGGAAACTACCTCGGAGGTGCTCTTTGTGAGGTGGAAGGCCTGTCATACGGACCTGTCCTCAGTGGTCCTACTACACCCTCTGTACTTTGTGTCCTGGCATGACTCCTACTCTATGATCTATGGATGCGAACCTTTGAGAAGCTAGGAGCTTGTCTCTCTACTAGTACCATAGACTCATATAAGTCCTTGTAATATGTAGCCCTCTCTATGGATCTGACTAACTCCCGTACCATGCCATTAGATAAAGACCCATAGCAAAGGTGTCTAACCTCTGTAAACTACTGCTCGGTATCCTATCTTTGAGTTATGGCCTGATCCCTCTCCATGAGTGCACTGTCTCTCTCTGCACGGAGACTATCTCTCTCTGCATGAGCACTGTCTCTCTCTATCCGCATAGCATCAAGATTTGTTGTCATCAGTCTCAGTATCTCCTCCATGGCCTCCCTATCACCATCCCTAGGGGCATCATCCTCCCGTCTCCCCTCCACAATCCGATCTCTGATCTCTCTCTCCTGCTCCTCCATTGGTGCCTCCTCCTCAACATCATCCTCCCCATATCCTGCCAGAATACCTAGAGGGTCTATATCCATATCCACATCCTCTGCGACATCCTCTCCTCTAATATCCACATGGGCTCACTCCTCTACAACTACCTCATTGGCAACATGCTCCTCTCTACCTACTCGTCCTCCTCTCCATCCTCTCCGTCCTCGCGTACTGCCTCTGCCATCATCCCCTCTCCCTCCAACTCTGGCGCCTGATGAGTCCATAATATGGCTATAATTTGGATGTCATGATTTCAAATTTAGAAACTCTTGTTCTCTTTTTATGAATGTTTAAACTCTATGGTTACAAACTTTTAATGTTTCTGGGTAGTATTTGATGATAAGAAATCCTATACTTTTGATGCATAAATACCTTAGCCTATCTATAATCATAGCCCTGTTTTGACTTCCCAATTGACTGGTGTGATGAATGTAGTGTTTGAATAAATAAGATGAATTGAATGCATGTGATTAATGAAGAATGTCATGCTATTATGAGTGCATGCATTCTTGTGCCTCTATTGCCATGTGTTCTACAGGTTGTTGAAGCTGATATGAACAAGTCAATACACAGCAGAACTCACGGGAAAAGGCCATCTTCAGTGCACCAGCGAAGGAGTCGTTCAAAGCACGGATTCTTTTGTCTGAGTCTTTGGGGAAAAACCAAATGAATCATCGATCTAGGAAGGAGTGGAGCTCTAGATTTCCTTTGAGATAGTTGAGTGGATAGACTCACATTTATGAAGTCTGTTCCTCTGTCTCAGGTGGAATTTATACCTGTGACTTCCTCTATTAGTTAGTTAGTTAGTTAGTCATTTTTTTTCTTTAAATAAAGGTTCCTCCTGCGCGAGTGAACAAGGTGGAAAAAAAGAGAGTTTAGACTAGAGCATAGAGATACAATAGATTGTAATTGTTTACTGTTATAATGAAGAACAAAGCTTTGCATTAAGTTTCTTACAAGCAACAGCCATGTATGAGATTCAGAAGTATGAATAAAAACTGATGAAGTTTTGAGTTCTATTCCTGCATAATTGGTTGATGCTTGCTAAGGGGGCCCACTTAGTGAGTATCTGTAGTTAAATATTTGCTTTCTGTTATTTATCTATTAGAATTCTATTTCCGTAAGCTTTGATGCAAACTCATTCTTAAATTGTTCCTGCAGCATAAGGAATCCATCCCTGTGTCTGTTCCTGCAGCATAAGGCCAATTCATGGTTTTTGTTTCCAGTAATTGTTATTATGATTCTTGCTTTAGTTAAGTGATGTTTAAGTTAGTAAGACTTTACTTCATGTTCCTGCATCAGAATTATAATTCCTTTTGAGCATTTACTTCTAGAAAGTTATGGCTAAAACCGGTTCTTAGTGCACATACAGTGCCACTCCATTTCAAGTATACGTTCCCTGGTTTGACAAATAAATGAAGGACCATAAGATGTTAGTCACTTACTGGAATGTCCAATTCCCAGGTTAGGATTTACCGTGACTTCTATATCCTTTTATGGGCACGACCAACACCTCCACCTCTCCGCCATCCTCTCGGTCTTATGCCTTGTCTTTCAATTGGTGCCAGCTGATTTGGATTGGTGTATGGAATAGGACGATGCTCCACCCACCATGTGTCATATGCAACTATCATCCTTGGGTCTGCTGCTCCATCTCTCCATCCCCATTGTATTGGCTGTAAAGCCTGTATCTTTGCCTCTGCAGTAGCAACATGAATCATGGGCCCTCAATATGGAACCTCTCTAGATGAATGAGCAAACTCTACTCTACTCTGAGGCTCATCCTGCACCTCGCCGAACTGTCTCAACACTCTATTTGGTAAGTGTCTCTCTATAATGTGCACACTCAAAATAGTCCTACCAATCAGATACTATGTCTATTTGCAAAACGACAAATGTCTATCCTCATCAAACCACTCCTCACAGTCCATGTATGGTCTCCAAGTGAACTGATCTAAAATGTCGAGTGCATGTCTCCAATATCCAGTGTCTCCTACATGGCTATGAGTTATGTGTCCGGTGTACCAGAAAACATATGGAGATCTCTCCCATCGCTCTATAGTAATCAGAGGATGAAAAAACAACTATCCTCTCCCATGCCCAAACCATCAGTAGAGTGGTCCCACAACTTAGCGACTATGCATTTCTGTATGCAATATCATGTAAATGGAAATATAACATCCCTAATAGACATGGACCCCAAGCATACATGGTCTCTCTCTCTAGCATACCCACCAACATCTCTCCCCATCCAACCAGAAAACCATGACCCCGTTGATCTGGTAAAACTATCCCCCCTATCAGTGTACATAATATGCAGTCAATCCTCTCATATCTATCAACCAACATTGACCATCTAATCTCATAGTGCTCAATGCCAAGCCTACTGATATCGTCCACTTGATAAAATCTAGCTAGCTCGGTCAATCCACGCTGGGTATCGTACATCACTCGTTCTCCTCTAATCAATAGTCTAAGTATCTTGTACACATCCTCCAATGTGATAGTCACCTCCCCAGTCAGCAAGTGAAATGAAGATGTCTCAAAGTGCCATCGCTCGCACAACACGGTAAGCATCCCCCTATTCGCTCGAATGGTGGGCATCGAAAGACAGTGAAGTAGACCAAGTCTCCACAAGAGCCGTATCTCTGCACTACTCAAAAGATCTCTTAGATCGAATGTGTCAGGACATGTATCCTGTGTATATATAGGATCCAATACAACCTGCATTTCAACCACGATGTCAAGATTTTCAAACATTTTCCTTAGAAAAATTTTCGGAAAATTTTACCAGCCAAATGCGGCTCAATTTAACAGATGCGGTGCACTCTTACAAATGCGTTGCACGACAACTCATTTGCATCACATATTACATATGTGTTGCACATTTAACACACCCGTTTCTACCTACTGCAAATGCAGTGCAAAAAACCAAATGCGGTGCATTTTCTAAAACTGTCTACCTAGTGCAATTGCGTTTCATTAATGCACATGCGGTTCACTACCCTACATGCGTTTATCCCTAATGCAGATGCATTGCATAAATACATATGCGGTGCATTTTCAAGCAAATGCGTTGATTCCTAAAAATGCCTAACCTAGCCTAGGCGTGTTTTAGCACATGCATCATTTCGTAGTCAAATGCGGCGAATACGACGACATATGCGTTGATCTTGAAAGACCGTATATGCTAATTAATTTTTAAAAGCCTAGAAATACGTGTAAAAATATATTTCAAGAATTTTTTTTTGGGTACATACCGGTGGTCCTACGTTGGTTGGCTGCCTGAACGTCCGGATTTGATATCCTCGATGCATAGCATATGGAATGGGAGCCATCTTTGTCCACTAGTTAGAGCAAATTCTTAGTCTTCCAAACTCTTTTGGGTGCAAATGAATTGGTTTTCAACCTAATTCTTATTTATAGCTAGGGTTTGGGTGGCATTTCTTCTGACCTTCTCTATTGGCCGCTTAACCTTTCAACTTCTACTGAGCCATACACGTCCGTATCACATCCAATTTCAATTCCGTCAACTCCATCGCATTTCTAACTGTCAAATTGACTTATCGGGAATAATTCTTGATTTTTTCAAAATTTTCAAAAAATTGTCAATTTTCCCGAGGGGGCATACCCTAACCTATTTCATGTTGGGGCATGATCGGGGCATATTTTCTTTGACACAACACCAAAACAACATTGTATCAAAGAGGGGCAAACTGTAGACACCGAAAATTGGTCTAGGCCTGGGAGTACCACTTTCGACATAATTTTCTATAGTCCATGGTCATGATTAAATAATGTTTATTATTTAATTACCTTTCTAACACATATTTTCTCTATTAATTAAATACCCTTTTTTAATTAATTAATTAATTCATTATGACCCTTTATTCAACTTGATTAATTAAATAGATCATATTTGTTTAATTATGTCGCTAACTAATTCATTCTTCCTTCTTAATTAAATAATTTATTATTTAATTACCCCTTTATCATATTTCAACTATAATTAAATATCTTTATTTAATTATTCAATTTAACCCCCTTTATCTATAATTAAATATTTATTGTTTAATTATTCAATTTATCCTTTTCAATAGTCAAATTATATAAGTTATCTTTATTTATTTAATTAAAAGTCTTTCATTTTCGAATGTTGAATTAAATTAACATTTAATTCATTTATCAATTATTTATGTCACATTCTTCTATCATTCAGTTATCTAAGTCATTCACTCACCTTCTGACTCGAGATCCATTTTTAGTTCTCCAGTTATCTCTGAATTCAACAGCTGGTCATCTCTGCGAGAGGACTCTCTGTCACAACTAGTTAGTTAACTAGTTCTAATTCATATGCATGAATGCATTCAAATGAATTCTTCATCTTCGAGTTCTAACTTTGTCTTTGACATACAAAGTCTATTTCTTCTATTTTTGAAGACTCTTAACGGAAGATTAAGTTAGCGTTCTAACTTAATCTTTATCCTGCAGTATTTTCTGACTCATGTTCTAACTCACATTCTATTTGACACAGAACTCATATTGCATGACATTCATCAATCTCGTCCGTCGATCTCTCTTTCAATCTGAGTCGATCGTTTGAAAACCCAAAATCTATAAAATGGCCTGTCATTATCATTATTCCTCCTCCCGAAATCATACACTTTTGAGAATAAACTTATCTTTAATATTTTTCTTAGACATTCAACATGGTTATGCTTGCATCTATACTAAAAATCTAAGGGCAAGAATACTGAAACAACAAAATGGAGAAGAGCAATCAAGATAATTCGAAGGAGTGAACGCATATTCGGTGAGAGCTTTCCAATTATTTGTTTAGTTATTCATTATGTTTTCTTATTCGTTCTTTGTTGTTTGATTTAGATTAATATTGTTTAGATTAGGATTAACATCATTTATTCTAGTTGCAGATCTTATTCCAGATTTTATTCTATGTTACATCAACAAGCACTGCAACAGTACCAAATGCAAAAAAAAACAACTTAACAACAAACCCAACAACAAGGTTTGTTGGCATAGTAGCAACAAGACCAACAACAAGTGATATTGGTACACCAACAACAAGCATTGTTGGCACAACAACAAATGCAGGTGTATCAACAAGACTTAATCATATAGAAGAGCTTGCAACAAACTCCCACCAACATACCTAATGCTCCTCCCATAAATCAAACACCTCAACCATTTTTGAACACATTCACTCCACCCCCTAATCCACAAGATGACGTAACAACACAAATCAAATTACTCTCACAGCAAGTGCTTGATCTCTAATCAGAGAAAATAACAAGGACACCAAGCAATTTGTGCCCTTATCCTTTCGACAAGAGCCTAACAATGGTACCATTCCCAATAGGTTTTGAGATCCCTAAATTTGACAAATATCGCGGGCTGGGCAACCCTAAGGATCACATCAGGGAATTCCAAGTACATTGTATGGAAGTCACATATAATGATACAAATCTAACGCGTCTATTTCCTCGAAGCTTGGTTGGCCCTACCATGGAGTGGTTCTCTCACATGCCTACTGGCATCAAAATGTTCCAAGAGATCGTAGACGCATTCATAAAGAATTATGCATTCAACATTAGCATGGATGTTAGTCTAGAGGAACTATCTACACTCAAAAAAGGTAAGGGGGAATCATTCACTTCCTTCCTACAACAATGGCGATCCAAGGCCAATAGGAGTAAGTGGACCATGCCAGAGGAGCAAAAAATTTGCACCATCATTTCCAATCTTGAGAAAACCTTGGCATTCCATCTAAAAATGCAGTGCATCACCACTTACGACCAATTGATCCCCAAGACACTCAACATTGAATGAGCCCTTATTGCACAAGGGGGGACACCCTAATATCCAAAACATCAAGACAACCACCCTTCCACTAGCTATAACGAAAAACCTCACACATGGGCAAAAAATAGGAACGTCACTAATGATGACGTGGTTGATGCCAAGGTCATAATCAGTGGTTCAAAATAGAACACCCAAACATATCAACAACCACAAAACAACACACAAACCAATGCGGTATCACAATAACCACCCAATAATCAAATCAACAATTTAAATAATCAAGGGGGACCACCTCCACAAAAAAATATCCCCCCAAGAGAAAGCTCACAACCCTTGGGGAATCAGTCAAATCCGTCATGAAGAAATTGGTAAACGAGAATCTCATCAAGATCCCTACTTATGAGAATTATCAAGAACCCCAAGTGAAACCACCATGGTATAATGAAAACTAAGTTTGTGATTATCATAAAATCAAGGGGTACACAACAACCAATTGCATGAAGCTGAAAAATATAATCCAAGACCTCATCGACAACAAGATCATAAATGTGGAATGACTAGCTGGAAATCAAGACCTTAAGATATACACGAATCCAATGTCGAAACATAACAAAGGAAAATAAAAGTATGCCAATGTGAATCATGTGTATGATCAAATCGTCGCATCCCTAGACGAATGGGTCACTATTGTTAACATCAAGGGAGCCAAAGCTAATTATGGAGTCACCACACATGGCAACAAAGTCACCATATTTGGGTTATCACAACCACCTAGGGCATCCACCTCAAATATGAAATCTGCTCCTAATGGCTACAATGTCTTGGATTAGTTGAAAAGAACTCTTGCTCAGATCTCCATCATGGAGTTACTAAAAGTTTCATCCGCGCATAGAGAAATCCTTCTAGAAGCATTAGCCTCATCTACCATCTCTACCAATCTTGATACTAAACAATTCTAAGCTATGGTTGGAAATATTACCACCCCAAATCTCCTCACATTTTTTGATCAAGACTTCCCCACCCAACCATCTCACAATCGCGCACTCCACCTTGAAGTCCTGGTTCATAAAAACAAATTTAAAAGGGTCCTGGTGGATGGGGGTGCAAGCCTAAACATCCATTCTCTCAAGCTCATAAAGAATTTGGGATTCTTTGAGGAATCTATTGAAAAAGGTAAGGGCATCACAATCAAAGCATATGATGACCAAGAAATATTGTCTCAAGGCATTATCCAACTCCCTATTCAAGTAGGGCCAACCATTATGGAAACCACCTGCTAGGTCCTGGACCTTGATCATACTTATAACATCCTCCTAGGATGTCCATGGATCCATGGGATGCAAGCACTTGCATCAACCTTCCATCAGTGCGTCAAGTTCTCATATCAAAATCAAGATGTCACAATCTACGGTGATCCTGAGCCCTTTGCTTATTGCAAAAACCTGGAAGAAAAGTACTATAAAATCCCCCAAGTCCTAAAGAATGATGAAGGCCCTTCAAATCTATATATAGACCCAACTAACATTGCCTCCACTTCTAGGACAAAGACACCCACCATTCTTGATATATCTGAAATCAAGGTCATTATCCAAGACAACGGGTGTGGGGATTACAAAATGAAGAAGGGAGCCTTTGTGGTAGGGGAGTTACCTCAATTCCGTAGATCCCATCAACAACTACAACCTACCAATACATCAGCTCAAAGCTTCAGAGTGGATCCCTCCCGATTTAGGAGTTGGGGGGATCTAGGCTGAGAAGTGGTGGATGAGAGAGGCATATCCAGTCTCCTCTATCAAGATGAAAGACCTGTACCAACCCTTCCTATGGATGATGCTAATAGAGGACTTCAATTAATGTTGGGCATGGGCTATAACATGAATGAAAGTCTTGGAAAAAACAGCAACGACTGATTGGAACCTATCATTGTTGAGAAGCGCATGAAAAATATTTGCCTTGGATGTACCCCTATGAGTATAACCATTAAGTAGCATAAGTCCCCTGTTAAAGTAGTCAAGACTTCCCCTCAGCTATTGACAACCACCCTTTAGTTACCAGTATCTACAGGTCTACCCTTAGACAACTTTAAGTTTGACATAACTGATGTGTGTGGTAGTGATGAGGATACCATAATTGACTTGCCTATGCTTTTCAAAGACTCCTCCATGTTCATGATCAACACCCTATCTTTTGAGTCAGACCATCAAACCCATGAAATAAACCTAGTTTATCCCCAACTCATTGATTACAACCAACGAGGACCTCCAATTCTAGACACATTCGAAAATAATGAGGCGCTCTCAGAGTTCATGGGATTGCGAGATATAGTGGCATATGGAGATCAAAAACTTGGGTTCGAAATCATACTGGATACACAAACCTATTATGGGGAAACAATTGAATCCTTCAATCACAAAAGTGAAAAATTGAGAATAATCTCTAGGTCTTTGAGTGAAAACCACACTGTGGCATTCTTTGACCCGAAAAAAGTAAAAATAAAGGATGCATCCAATGGTGAATACCTCTCTGAGGCACCAGAGGATGAAGGATTGAATCTTCCTCTCAGTGCTATTCATCAGGAGAAGTCAACAGTTTTGGCAGAACTGTGCAATCCAATTAACCTGGGAATAGAAGAACTACCACATATAACATTCTATGTCGAGTCACTTCTCACAAAAGAACATGAAATCCTAGTTGCATTCCTAAAGGAAAGAAAGAAAAACTTTAGATGGACCTATGCCAACATGTCGGGGCTTGATCCAGAGGTTGTGGTTCATCACCTAGCTGTATATCTCGAAGCGAAGCCAGTGAGACAAAAGTTGAGAAAAATGAATCCCAGATAGTATTGTTGGTCAAAATGGAATTAAAAAAGCTCCTAGATGCAGGGTTCATACGACCGATCGATTATCCAGAGTGGGTCTCAAACCTTGTACCTGTTTCAAATCCCATTGGGGGCATCTGCATCTTCATGGGATTTCAAGATCTAAACAAAGTGTGTCCAAAGGATGAATTTCCACTTCCAAACATTGACATGATCATGGATATGATAATAGGACATGAGATGCTATCACTAATGGATGGATTATCAGGATACAATCAGATCATGATAGCTAAAGAAGACCAACACAAGACAAATTTCACTTGTTTGTGGGGGACATATTGCTGGAATATGATGCCATCCGGGTTGAAGAATGTAGGAGCAACAGGGAAAAATTTAAGAAACCCCCCCCCTTGGCGTAGGTGTAAAATCCTGGCAAATCCTGTATACTTCCCGATGAAAAATATTAATTTTATTGGCGATTTTTTTCGTTTTTCGGGAAAAAAAAATCCCAATTGGTGAATCTTTTATAATCCTTGGAAATTTGTGGAAAATCTTGGTGAATTGCAAATTTTTTTAATCGAATAAAATATTTTTCACTGGCGATTAAAACTGTTTTTCAAACCAGATTTTTTTTTCCATTGGTGATTAAAACCTTTTTTCAAAGCAAAAAAATTATTTTCATTAGCGAATTAAAAAGAATCTCAAAATAATAATAAAATCCAGTGGCTAAATAAATAGATATGCCAATGAAAAATCATAGGGGCCATTCGATGAATGTTCGATGGACGACTGTAGTTGCATTCCAGAAGTAAATATCTAAAGCACTATACTTGCAATTTGAAACCTCCAGAATAACACTAGAACTGTTAGATTTCTAGAAATCAATGGTTGAGATTTTATTACCATACAAATGGTTATAAAGTTCTATTTCTCAGCGATTGGGTGACTTCGGCAGGATGCACAACTTTTGAAGTTCAGCTCATTTAATGAATTGTACGGTGCCATTAAGGGATGTCTTCTCAAATGCTTTCAAACATCAACTGGATAGGTTTAACATAATCTTTTAAATCCTCCAAAAGGATAGATCTTAAATAAGGAGGTTGGAGAAACGAATTTAGTAGCAGATTGTCACTTCCTCTTGGTAAAGTTAAGTGAGCCTACATACGAGGAAAGGTGGCAACATTTTGAACTCCATACTCAGAGTTTCCTCAAAATGGTACTTCCAACCGATATCAGGGTATGGGAAGATGAAATTTTGGTCGTTATGCAACCAAATTTGAATTGGCCTGAAGAAGAGCAACTCGACATCATTTCCCAGCTATGTTCAGTGGCATGGAAAGAGAAAACTAGCTATGTCGAGTACAACAGGGTGATTTTTGTTTTAGAAGAAGAAGAAGAACACGCTGAATTTCATAATTTAGTTATGGAAATTCAGTTAGAACTATATAGAGTCCCTACACCTCTAGCAGTTTAACAACATGCATGAATCCTTTTGTGTATTGTGAATTTGTGACATGTAATGATAAGGGGGCGTAGTTTCAACTTTTGAGTGCTTTTTGAATTTTGATTGTACAGGGTGTGGGGTGACAGGTCTATGAAACCACATTTTTGGCATTAGAGAGATAAAAGAATATATTTCTAAATCTGTGTATTTATTAATGCTTCCTTTTAATTATGAATGAATTATGTTTCTTCATGATAATTGTTCAATGTTTATTTGTTAGGTCAGACTCAGAATGCATATTTTTTCATCTCTGAGACTTTGCATTCAAATTAATTCATTTGTTAAAAGAGAAAATATCGCTTTTCTTTACTGATTGTTAGAAAAATGGACTTTGTGTCATTTGTTTTAAAATAGTTTGCATCTACTTTCATGGTTAAAGTGACAAATTTGTACACCAACAAGAAAAAAGAGTTGCATTCCAGAGCATTCCAGAAGTAAATCTCTGAAGCATTAGACTTGCGAATTGAAACCTCCAGAATAACACTATAACTATTAGATGCAGACATGTGGTGAGATAAAGGCCCATCGCTGATCACTCATTTAGTCTTTTCAATGCCTCGATCTTGTACATTTTAGTTAATTGAAATTCTCAATCTTTTTGAAGAAAGTGTGGTTGGCAGTGGCAGTGGCGACGATTAATGCCATATGTGATATGAACATTCAAAGCAATTTCTTGGACAACTCATAGCTTTAATGAAACAAGATTTGTAATGATTTCATATTGTTTGAACTTTGAGTGGCATTGGTGAATCGGTGATTTTGATAGCTTGTCAGCTTGAGGTACAATTGGCATGTAGCTAGACGTCAATCAAATTAATTTTTTTAATTATACAGGCTGGTAGCGGCACTAGTGGCCCATAAATAGGGATAGTGATTAAATGAATAGTGGATAGTTCCATAAGGGTTTTTATTTTCTAGGGTTAATAAGGATTCGGGAAGAAGATGATGCAATATTGGGGATACTGTAAATTCTCCTACATATAGTTATGTAGTTACAGAGTAATCAGTAAAAGATGAATTTCCTTCAAATTCAGAATGGGTGGAGTTGGAAAGAAGTTGATTTGGTTAACCCGACTTCTCAGACAGGTTTTGAACCAGGATGAGGAGCTCTGATGGAGGTAAGTGCTATACTAGTGCATGAAAGTTGTGTGCAAAAGATGGGAGCAGATTTTCTTCTCCTCTTATATTCTAACAGCTCCCATTTCCCCAACATGGCTGGCTAGGCAAGCCCCATGTATTTATTTTCAAAGAGACATTTGTATTACATCTTCTGTATGACTCTGGTTCTTGAAGGGGATAAGTACATTTTGTATCTTCACGGCTCCCATTTCCCCAAGATTGATTAGAACCCCCTTTCCCCAGCATGGTTGACAAATCCACCAACAAAAGCTTGGAATCATGAATTTATTTTTAGAGCCACATTTGTATTACATTGTCACCAGCAGAAGCTTGGAATCATGCATTTATTTTTAGAGTTACATTTGTAGTAAGTTCTCAATAGCAGAAGCTTGGAAATTGGAATCAATTTGTAATCCATTGTAACGAGCAACAACTTGGAATAAATTATTAAATTTTGTCTATGTAAAGTACTAAAGTGACACACTGACATATGTTATTTATACAAAATAGGAGCTATATTGCTACTCATCTGTAAAAAGATATGTAATAATGTGACATTGAAATTCAGTTGCAATAAAATAAATGGTTGTGTTGTGTTATTCTTGAATCTTCTTTATTCATTTACGCTTAAGAGTAAAGAGTTGTTTTCTGAGTTCAGAACTTCAGTGTCTATTAATAATTTAATATATTCAAATCAGTTTTTTTCTTTTGAGAAACTAAGTAATATACTTTAACCAATATGCATTTGATAATTCATGGTTATATCGGGCCATCGGGGGAATGCAATCATTCGTTCCATCGATGTTTATGTGTTACAACAATGTGCTTACTTTTATTGACTCTATTGGTATATCGGGGAGTGCACCTTATGAGTTATGAGTCTTTGCCTTCGGGCCATCGACGGGGCTATGATGGGGGTTCCACTGATAAAGTATTGTTAGGCTGATGCCTATGGTATTGATTTTTGTTAGGAATGGGGGAAGGACTATGCATACGAGATTTCAAATTTGTTTATGGATGCAGTGTAATTATGTAGGCTATAAGATGGATCTTGTCACACAAATTTCTATGATTTGCATTATGTAATATGTAGGCTATAATAATTCCTTTGCAATGTTAAGTTACCGACCCCTTCCCCTTGATTCCAATCCTAGTGCGCAAAAGTTAAAACAACTTTAAAACACATGTGTCATGTTTATTTTTTTAAGTTAATATCATAAATTACTCAAGTTTCAACCATTGGATGAACATTTGATGTATGGTTGTAGTTGCATTCTGTAATGAAATGCACAGAGCAATGGGCTTGCCAACTTAAACCTCTGGAATCACCCTATAATCGTTAGATTTAGAAAGATCAACGGTTAAGATTAAGAATTTGTAACTTGTAGACCTAAGATGTGTCATTCACTTTAATGTTCCAATTTCGAGAAACAAAGCATTTAAAGCACTTTGTACTGCTAAGAGTCAACTGCCAAGTGATTAATGTTTATTTTTAAAGTTAATATCATAAATTACTCAAGTTTCAACCGTTGGATGAACATTTGATGTATGGTTGTAGTTGCATTCCATAATGAAATGCACAGAGTGAGGGGCTTGCCAGCTTAAACCTCCAAAATCACCCTATAATCATTAGATTTAGAAAGATCAATGGTTAAGATTAATAATTTGTAACTTGTAGACCTAAGACGTGTCATTCACTTTAATGTTCCAATTTCGAGAAAAAAAGCATTTAAAGCACTTTGTACTGCTAAGTGTCAACTGTCAAGTAATTTTTTTTAAGTGAGAGGGTCAGCACACGGGGAGATATTTTCAAGTCCTTTGCAACATTAAGTTACTAGCCCCTTGGCCTTGATGCCAATCCTAGCGCACAAAATTTTAAAACAACTTTAAAACACATGTGACATGTTTATTTTTTAAAGTTAATATCATAAATTACTCAAGTTTCAACCGTTGGATGAACATTTGATGTATGGTTGTAGTTGCATTCCGTAATGAAATGCATAGAGCGATGGGCTTCCCAAATTAAACCTCTAGAATCATCCTATAAACATTAGATTTAGAAAGATCAACGGTTAAGAATTTGCAACTTGTAGTCTTGTAGACCAAACTCCTAAGACGTGTCATTCACTTTAATGTTCCAATTACGAGAAAAAAAGCATTTAAAACACTTTGCACTTTGAAATTGTACAATGATTTTTAAAGTCTTCACTCTTCAGATTGCTCATTGCAGTGCACCACCCTGTTTTGGATTCCACAGTTCCACTTCCAACAATGCCATTCCAGTTTTCAAGAGTCGGGACTCAGAATCTGGGTAAGTGAAAGAATTCCCACGGCTACATTTCATCGTTTGAAATTTCTTAAAATCTTATTTTGTAAAAGTTTGAAGTTTGGGTTTAGAGACTCAAGAATTCATTAAAATTAAGGAGGACTAATAGGTATTACTTATTAGGGAATTCAAATTTCACAACTTCACATTTGTATAAGCATGTCTACCACCGGTACCACTAGAGCAATGTTCGATAAAAAAATACATTATGCAGAATTGCTTAAAACCCTAGGTTTCATCGATGGGTACCATGATATTTATGATCTTGAAATCTATGGTAGGCATACCTCAGAACTTAGATTTTCATCTCAGAATAAGGCTGCAAAGAAAATGCAAGTTGATAGTATTAGTGCACCGTGGGTAACTGGATTAGGGCGCATGATGTTACATGAAGTTTTTCCTTGCCCAAAATTTATCATGGTCTGTGTCGAAAATTATGATGATAAGAAAAGAGCAATTGTTAATAAAGATAACCAAGAAGAATTGTTATCCATTAATGTAGAACTTGGAAAAGTGTTGGGGTTTACAACCGAAGAATTTGGAAACCACCACATTGACCTAGAAAAGCTTGCTAGTGATTATGAAGCAGTGGAAGAAAGGCTGAAAAATAATTTCTTAAATAAAATAGTTAAGGATAGAAACAATTTGAAAGGTGATCATAAGCCTCCTTATAATTTGGATATTTTTAAACCATGGGTTTAGGATACTATTTTCATGCTAGCATTTTGCCTCGGTTTGGATAACAATTTGGAAGTGGGTGCAAGCCTCCTTGAAATCGTATATAATATCCATTATGCTGATGAACATGTCAAATATAATTATACTCAGCACATTGTGAATCCATGCATAAATAATTTTTAATGATTAAAGCAGATTCCACCAAGATATTTAGGTTCACAACCTACTTGTGCTATCTTTTTCTATTCAAATTTAGAGGAATATTTCAGACCAACAAGCTTCAGATTCAACCCTATAGTAAAGCAGAGGAAAATAAAATGGCTCTAGTATATGAATGGACCACTGAGATAAGGATGCATGATTCTTGAAGGAACTACAGTCATTTTGTAGACTGCTTTTTGGCTCCATTGCATCAAGTAATTACAAATACTCCAATGCCTAGATTTCCTATGTCATGTAGAAACTGCATGCAACTAGGAAAACAAATAAAATTGGATGTTTGGTACTTAATGGAAGAATATACTGTGCTAAGATTTTATGGATCGGGAGTACAACCATACAAAATTCCAATGCATGTGACATAAAGGGTTTTTGCATTGGAATATGTAAGGTAGGTGTAGAGTGTTGATGAACTACACTTTCTCAGTTAGCAAAAGAAGACCTTATTTCCTTCTTTACATTTTTCATGTGGAGGGTTCACATTCAAGAGAAAAGCATTTAGTGTGGCACATAATCTTTTGATTTTTTTTTGACTTTGATGCTATCTGTCACTGGTAGTATGATCCATGTGACATCATTAAATCAATGATTGTGGCCAATAGGAATGCTGCAAATAGAATTCAACATCAAAGTAAACCCTTGCTTGAAAACTTGAGAAACAAGGATTCTTGAGATGAGGTCAAAATAGCAATGGAGAAAAGTGCTGCTGATTGTTAGCAGAAATTATGGCATTGCACTGAAAGACAATCAGGACATACAACAATTTCTATGAAAAAAGTGATAAAACATCTAGTAGAGTAAAAATTCCAGGTTCTCTAGAGAAGGAAGTTATAGATAAAAATTGGTCATGATAAAAAATTACTGCCTTTTGGTCTATGAGGAAGGACCTAGGTGATCCAAGAGCTCTTGCAGAGTATGGAGCTAACGAAGAAGATACAAAGTTTAGCAAATTGTGGAATATAGAGCATCTTGATCAACGTGGAAGCAAAGGAAGTGATGAATCTGATGATGAATCTAATGATGATATTGATAGTGAAGAAGAAGAACAAAGCCATGCCAATTACAACCCTGGTTTAAGTGAGGCCACAAATTAAACATATGCTTCAACATATACTTTAGGAGAAGCCATACTTGAAAAAATTGGTTATTAAGGTGGTCCTTTGGGGTCCAAAGGACAAGGCCCTTGGACAATAATAGATATTGAGCATAGAAAAATAGTTGATAAATCTGGCCTTGGGCTTTGAGGTGAAAAATTAGACCAAGGGCATACAAGTCAAACTCAATTTGTTAGAGCTTCTAATCTTCATCCTCATGGTTAGATACAATCACAACCAGGACATGCCCTTGGTGGACAACTTAGTGCTCTTGGGAGTGCCATTGGTGGTGATGGTATGGGTAGTAGTACTAGTAGTGGTCAACATGTGCTACAACGACAAATTACACACAAGACTAAGAGGAAAACAATAAAAGATACCACAAAAACACCAGGTGATCAAGGGAATTAAAAGAGGCAAAGGATTTTGACAGGTCCAAGTCACACTATCAGTGGAACCACCACAAAAGAGTTATTTCCAGGCACTCCCCCTATTCTAGTTAGTGTGGGTGCAACATCATTAGCAACTACGAGTACTCCTATTCCCTCGCCATTCAAGCATTCCATTGTTCCTGCCTCCCCAAGTTATGATTTCATTGAAGAGCTTAAAAAGAAATCAGACTTGAATAAAAAAGAAAAGAAGCAACTAATGGAGAGTGCATCTTTTGTAACTTCAGAGCCCGCAACAACCATGGTATTACCCACATTTGACACAAATAAAGAAATCATGGAGTACACAATTGTTGTTCCCATAGTTCAAAACAAACCAACAAATCAGATGGATCGATCTGAATACCAGGTAACCAATTTTCAATTGGATTTTTCTGGCCTGAAAAATACTGACAAAATTAATGTATCAAAGAAGAGGAATGAATTGGTGTACACATCATTGCTAAAGCAGGATAGAGAGAAGAAACGGTTGTAGAACCAAATAGAAAAGTTACAGGAAGACCTAGCAAGTGAGAAAGCAAAGAGGAAAGCAATAGATAACAAGAGCAATGAATTAAAATAAAATAAAATAAAATCCGCCTCTACATCAACAAGAAAAGAGGATAAATCAAATGAGAGAGAAGTGAATGACCTAAAGCGAAGGATAGATGAGAGAAACAAGAAATATGATGAGGAAAAATCCACTTCAGAAAAATTAAGACTAAGCATTGCGAATGGAAATGGACAGTGGGAACGAAAATTAGAGAAATAGAGAAAAACAAATGAAAGATTGGAGAAAGAGCTGACAAAAGGAAAAGAAGAAATTAAGTCTTCTCAAAATAAGTTATCTGCATTTTGTAGAGATACAGTGAGGCATATGAAACAAAAGATCTGGGATGAAATAATGCAGAGGTTTGATCATTTGTGTGACATGTTTCAATTGATTGATGCTATTAGACAACATTATAAGAAGCTCAACAAATATTTAGTGGACAACAAAAACGTGCTGGAATTAGAGAAATCTGCAAATCAAGTTCTACAAAAAGTCTACAAAGCTAGTGACAACGATCTGAAATCAAAAGAGATTACTAATCAGATTGAAAGCTCAATGAAGTTGTCATCTATCATTGAAAAGTTTTTGAGAATGTGTGGAACAAAGGAATATTTGCATTTGGTTGTAGACAAGATGAAGGTGGTGGATGAAAAGGTAAGGAACTTCACAGAGCTTGGTTTTCCAGAGGCTTTTGACACAAATGAGCGATTCATTGGAAAGGATGGTTTCAGAAAGAAGATGGAAGGTGCAAGGAAGATTGATTTGGACCAGTTTCCTTAGAACCCAGATGTGAACTATTTTGATTCCATCAGAACACTGATAACCTTGAATGCAAAATTGACTGAAGAATTCAAGATAGGTTCCACTTCCAATTACAATCATGAAATGTTAACAAAAATTCAAGTCAAACAACATCAGTTAGAACAAATGGAAACTCCACCACTTGAAGAGTGGAAGTTGCTAGAAAAGGTGATACAGTGATTTCATTTATTATTTTCAATCTTTGATAATATGGGTTTCCAAGTTCCAACTCAGCTCTATGCAGACTTGTCTTTGGGCATTGGCAGGATTTTGCATTGCCAATGCCAACATGTACTCCATGTGAAATTCAATTAAAAATCTCAAATTCAGACTTCATTAATGTGATGATGTTCAATTGTTTGGATTATGTATTATTTATTTTATCATTTGAACTAGTGATGAATTGTTAGCTCATTATATTTACTTCTTGGTAGAGCTTCCAAGTTATGGATGTTGAGCTGTTAGCTCATTATATTTACTTCTTGGTAGAGCTTCTAAGTTATGGATTTTGAATTGTTAGCTTCTGTTATGTTTTGATTAAAAATCTTGATTAGTATCCACCAAATTACACCTCACCCACATCCCACATACTGCAAAAATACACTACATTTTATTAAATGATTACCACACATTCCAAAGATTTGTGTGACAAGATCCATTTTGTGGCCCACATTACTACTTGATCAATGATCATGTCCATAAATAAATCTAAAACCCCATGGTCACAACCCCTATTCCTGAAGAATTCAAATTCAATGTACTGACAAATTAAATGTACTTCCACACACTCAATTTGAATAATATAAACAACCACTTTGGAGAAAGCCAAATAAGTTAATAACTTATAAGCATATGAATCCACAATAGTTGAACACTTGAAAGAAAATCAGTAAATATGTGTAACCTTCTCCATTGTATTGATCTTGAAAGTTCAAATGATATACATTATAAAAATAGTTTATGATATGAGATGGATGGGCGAATTGGTGCAATCTATTATCTATCTTCTTACTATTTTCTACTCTAAAGTCTAATTAAAAATGATGTGATGATCCATTGATCTCCTATTGGGGTCTTGATCTCTCTTATATATGAGAGGCAACAAGCTACAAACCCCTTGCAAAAAGTCATGACATTTGACAACTAAACATAACTCAAATTATAAATAAAACAATGCCGCAGGTGAATGCACTGATCCGTTAATCTCCAAGTAGAAGCATGTGACCATTGACCACCTAAGATCTGTTCAAGGCTTCTACTCCATGATAAGGCGCTCATCATGCTGTCGGCTGGCGTTCTTCCTCTGAATCTGATGGTTGTCCCGTTGGATTTGATTCTGACACATCTACAGTTTGGCTAATAAATAGATTGACTGCAAAGAGGTGATGGATGTACTCTTGTTCAACATAGGCGTCCATGTTAGAGATCGCCTCTTTCATATCATATTCCATAGACATTATTTTTTCAAGTTGCTTATGAGTGTTTTGTAAAACCATAATCTCGTCATTTATTTCTTGCAACACAACAGTTAGAAGCCCAATAAGCTCTTCCTTCCAATCATCATATTCTCATGGATTTCCAATGCCAAAATGAAGTGTCGGGAGTGGGACTGAATCAAAGCAGTCGAAATCTTCCCTAAGCCTATTATGATATCCATTATGTGATTCTACCAACTTCTTATACGTCAGCAATATTTGTCCTTTCATGACATTCTTATCTACCAACTCCTTTTTTTTCTCCATCATTCTAGGCTACAATCGTTCATTCTCCACCAATGCAATGCGTGTCTATTTGAATACTTTCCAATATTCAATAGAAAATTTCATCATTTTGTTGAATCTTTCTTTTATCATTTCAAATATAGTGTTATATTTGATGGTTTTCACTTCTTTCTCCAATTCTTTGCATTTCCCCTGGGATTTCAGATGGCAATTCTTCCAGTAGGCTGCATCAACCAATGCATCAAGCACTCTCTTATCTTTTTCAAGCCATGGGGAGTACAAATATGATGTGGAGGAGGAAGATGGTTTTTCTCTCTGATTTGCTAGCTCCTTCTTCAGTTTGTCATTTTTCTTAATTAGTTTTTTGATCTATGCTTTGGTAAATTTTGCCACATTTTTGTTCAATTTTGCTGTCTCTATAGGGTTGGTATCCACTACTTGTTGAACCAAGAGATGACCAAACAATTGGTTTGGATTACTAATTATAGCAGGTCTTTTTATCATGGGGATACAGTGACCAAATAAGCAAGGTGGCTTTGTCTGGGTTGTACCCAGATCCTAAATACATTTTGTCACTTGCTTCTTCTATTAAGTTCATTGTTGTATCCCCTCTTTTTCTGAAGCTATCAAATACAATTGAAGAGCTAATATCCCACCCTGGCAGGAGCAACACTCCAGCTTCTTGAAGCAATTCCCTACCTCTTTAAGGAGTGATGGACTCCATTTCCTTTTCTACCCCCCTTTTCAATTCCTCCAGAGTGGTTGCCTCATGTTCAGGAGTGATATCCTGTATCTGTTGTCTCATTTTTCTACCTTTATATTCATAAAAAAATGATTTAAATTCAAAAGATTTAACAAAATCACAATCAGAAATAAACTGTTGTCCAACCTTGACCCTCACATCATCAGATAGTTCATTTGATGCCTCAAATCTTACAATATTCTTCTCTTGAGGGGGCTCGTATTGTGCAATCACAAGAGCATTGATTTGTTTGACCTACTCACCCTCTTCATCACCCTGCTCTTCTTCATTTATATCAGTATCTACAGAAAAACATACCTCAAGAGTAGGCTATGAAGATATGTAATCCAAGGGCTCTATGTCTTCAACTTGTACTCCTGAATAGGTTGCATGAGGTGCATCAAAAACAACTGGGGGAACATCCTTTACCAGTTCATCGACATGAGCGATGAGTTGCTCAATTCTTGTTAAAGGATCTTGTATCTCACCAAATGCCTTTGAATAAGATGGGAAATTTTTTCTCTTCCATTCCTCTGTAAGAATAATCTTGTTATAGGTGGTCATTCTTTCCTTGGTGGAAGCCTCATCATGGTTTCTTATGAAATCTTCAATTGAGAACAAATGTTCATACCCTGATAGCCCCTGCGATAATCTCACCTTGTGAATAAACCCTTCTGCATCAAATTGTTTCCTTACATCACCTAGAGGTAGGTTGTATTGTGCTAATTTACCATCAATTTCTCCATATCCTTCATTGGCAACCACTGTAAAGTCTCCAAAACATAAGGTGTTGGGCATAATTGATTGTTTGCTATGTCATTTGAGGTGTTTGGAATCAGATTTTTCTAATTGCCTCACAATTTCTAAATATAAAATTCGATCAGGAACTACTCATGGCATCAAGTGTGGAGCCCCTTCAAACCCATAAACCCTTATCACTGTACAATCAGGGAAAGCATACCAATCTCCCCAGTTATGATTCACTTTATTTCTCTGGTCATTTTCCTTTGGTCTTAGAAATATTTGTACTTCTAGGGATAGGTTATAATTGCATGGATATCCTAGCAACTTCATCAATGGTTTTATAAAAAAATCTTCAAAATAAAGGTAATGAGACCTACCAAATCGGTTGTCCCACAATGAAGTCCACATTTGTATAGGTTTAAAATCTCCATTTTCATCTGTATCTTTTATCCTTAATTCTTCACTCTAGACACCTCTGACTTGTCCCTCGTACAATAGCAAATGCATAAGCAAAGAATATTGTTCAAAATTAATATTATCACTATTATTTTTGATCTTTTCAAGCCCTCGATGTAGGGCGTTGGCCAAGTAGCTAGCATAATCAAATGTCCTGGTATCCTTGCTTTGTATGTCTGTAGCTAAGACCATTGGGGCAATCGACATGAGAGGCATAACCTCTACTCCCAAAACCTGACCAGCTAAATAATAGGTGTATCGGAAATACTCTTTGAACAAATCTTTATGGAAAGGAGGGTTTTCACTGCTAGAGAACCTCCTGAGTTGGCCTCCTTCATCCTTGGGCCTATGCAAAGGTAATTTCCATCTCTTATAGTTGGTATCCATGTGGTGATACTCTGTCAAGATATCTTTGACCGTGAATGATAAATTTAGTGAACACTCTAACTGAAATACATTAGAAATGAGATCCCTAGAAATAACAAGCATTTCACCCCCGCCATGTGACTGAATAGTTCTTTTCTTGGGGTCATATCTGATAGCAAGAGCTTTAATTAACTCTGTGTTCACAAACACATTGGGCACCACAAGTCTTCCCAGGTTCAACCTCCATGGATTGCAGACTGGTTGAAACCTAAATTGTTTTTTGTAATGGTACATGAAGAGGTCGTACCCTCGTTGCGGTGTCCAAATATCCCCTAAGCCCTTTTGTTTGTCCCATAGTCGATCCATGGAAGGATTCATTTGAGCACTTCTCTTGGGTCTCAGCCTCGACCTAGGACATTGATCTATCAGGTCTTTATTTAGTAGTCTCTTAGGCTTTTTGATTTTCTATTTTTTAGCTTTGGGTTTGTTTGTACTCTCTTCCATTATTTAAATCTTAAGATTTTGATGAAAATAGCTTCTCAGCTGGGTCTGAAGTACTTACGCGAGTCTCGTTGAGTCACCTCCATAGTCCATCGGTCTTTGCTGCATCAAAACTCCAAGTTTTTGCCTTTCTGCTTCTGCCCTAAGTGAAATCTTCCAAGATTTTGTAACAACTATGTGACCAACTTGTGATATAATTCACTTCAATTCTGGTTCATAAGTGCACCATAGCATGATGCCCCAGGATGTCACATCAGTCTTTCATTGATAGCCACCCTCTCCACTGATGGACACCTATCCTTCATTCTATTGGTGGGACGCTAGATAATGTTTCCACAATGCACCATAGTTCTGTCGATATACTTTATGCATTCGATAATTCATGCCCATGGTTATAATTCATGGTTACTTTTGTTGACAACTTGACTCTATCGGTATATCGGGAGAGCACTTTAGGAGTTAGGAGTCAGCCCGATAGAGTATTGTTACACCGATACTAGGTTGTGAGCTATTTTCATCGAGCCATCGATGAGACTGAGATGGGGGTTTCATTGATGAAGCATTGTTAGGCCGATGGTATTGAATTTTGTTAGGAATGGGGGAAGGACTATGTCACTATGAAATTTCAAATTTGTTTAATATTTATGGATGCAATGTGAATGTAGGCTATAATATGGGAATGTCACACAAATTTTTACAATTTGCATTGTTCATAAAATAAAAGTGTGGTATATTTTTGTGATTATTGATAAAATAAGATAATTCATGCCCATGGTCATAAATTATAATTCATGGTTACTTTTGTTGACAACTTGACTCTATCGATATATCGGGAGAGCACCTTAGGAGTCAGCCTGATAGAGTATTGTTACACCGATACTAGGTTGTGAGCTATTTTCATTGGGCCATCAGCGAGACTGTGATGGGGGTTCCACCGATGAAGCATTGTTAGGCCGATGGTATTGAATTTTATATAATTTATAAAATATCATCTACTATAGTTTGACTTTGGTATATGATTCATGAAGTGCAATATAATATAAAATATCATGGAGACTTGGAGTGCAATATAAATTAAAATATCTTGAACTTGAAGTGCAATGATTCACAATTTCAATGTTCATTGAATACAATATAAAATATCATCAACTACAGTTTGGACTTTGGAACAATGGAAACTGATTCATGAAGTCCAGTAAAAATACCTAAAACCTGCTAATTCTCTTCCATTTCCCAAACAGAGTCAGGGTCCTCAAACCGATGCTCATCTTCAGATAAAGTAAAAGAGTCATCTTGATTCTGAGACTGCTCTGCACTTTCTTCGGCCTATGTCTCAAATTCAACATTCATTGTTTGATTTGTGTCAATTTCAATATCATTGTCATCTGTCCCAGGCCCTTTGCCACTGCCACTAGTACTACCACCAGTACCGGTGACTCTTGGAATTGGAGAGCCTATGTTGCACAACCCGGTCCCTCTTCTTTCACATGTGGACCTCTAGATTGTGACTGCCCTTTCAAAAGGAAATTTTTTGACATTATAAATAGTTCCTTTCATCCTCAAGCAATTTTCCAAATTCTTGTCCAGTTTGTTTCTTAACTTTGATTTCAAAAACCCCAATGTACTGAAAACTCTCTCATCCTCCATCGACCCCAGTATCATTGTTTGACATAAATCAACAAGTTTGAAATATTCTGACATTGAACCACACAATATTTCACTCTGACCTAAGCTTGTCCAAACCTTTTTTATTGATCCCGGTTCAAAGGCATTCTCCTTGCCCATGGACTTATATTGGTCCCTCATAGCTATTGCAAAACTCTGACATTGCTTTCTAAGCTTATTTTCATTTAAAATTCCTTCTATTATCTGCTCATTGTATGTTACCTTTTTTGAAAACTGTTCGATCAAGATTTTTACTTGATCATGAAAATATTTTGGGTTATCTCGGTTTACCCAAAATTGAGGATACACAATACCCATGGCTTCAAGTATTTCATGTCGAGGGAATCTTTCATGAATCTCTGAGGAAAGAGATTTTGTAATTTCCTTCAAATTATCACTAACAGATTTAACAATGCCATTAAAATCTTCCTCATTAATAGGTACTTCTTTTCTAGAGCGCCTGGCTGTCTTACAATGGTACAATGGTATCTCATATCCACGTACACAAATACATAAGTGCCCACTTGCATTAAACTATAAATAATTATCAGGATTATTCAAATCAATAATTTTCCACCACATCAAATAATTTGCGCCTTCTTGTGTTAGATCTAGATATAGATGATCAAGGGCCAATCATGTAAGTTTACGTAGATTGGCATATTCATAAATATACATAGTTCTATCTTGGGCTTTCTTCACAAGATTGTTCATCTCATTAGCATCGGGAGAAGACTAGCTAAAGTCAAGAGTGTCACTATATCACTTAACCTATGTAAGAGGTCAGGAGCTTTGTCTACTATGCTGTGATGCTCATACATCACTCCAATCAAGGATTGATATTCTAAAAGAACTCGTTGCGCTGGTCCATCTAGGGAGATCCATCTGGTATCGACATCCTTGAGAAGCTTGTTTCCAGGTGTTATTCCCTCAGAAAAATGTTGAAATTCAAGGAAATGTTTGGGACTTCGACAGTAGTATGCGTGGATCTCACGAACTAGATTTTCAACTTTTGATACTGTAGGAAACTTGCTTACAATTTTGAATGCTAAATTCATTATGTTGGCCATGCAGTGAATGCCAAGCATGTATGGTGCACAAGTAGTTTGTAACTTTGTGCAAAGACCACTCCTTTGATCTTGCATCACTGCAGCTCCATCAACTCCTACACACACCAACTTTTTGGCAATTGTCAACTCATCCATACCTGCAATTTCATTCAAAGATTTCTTGACTAGTTCAAATAGATTTTGCAATGTTGAACTGTCCTTCATTTTATGAACACAAAGAAGATGAGTTTGGTGAACATGTTGTTCTACAGTATAAAAATGCATGCAAACCCAAGAAGTATTGTCTACCACAGTAACTTTATCTAAAGATAATGCAATGAAATTTGACTCTTTTAATTTCTCCTTTAAATCTTGCTTTTCCACTGCAGCAAGACAGTTTGCCCATTCCCATCCAGCGTTTATTGACCAATGTGAGAAGGGAAAGTGGGGAACACTCAAATAAGATAATAAATCAAAATATTTTGGGTAGTCTGTCATAGGATGCCCCCCTGGACAAAATATGAAAAACAACACTCATCTGAACAATTTTTGATAGATTTGCTGCTGCCATGGCTTTTCCAAAATGAGCCTCAAGTGTACCTTCACATGTTTTAATCTTCGACATTCTATGGTTATGCTCTCCATAATCTATGACATACTTAACATGAAGACATTCTTCCTTTGATTTCCATCGTACGACTGATTGTTCCTTTCCGTATATGATTCTTTTTTAGTAAACTTTGCCGATATGCTTTTCTATAGTGTCAAGCTTTAGTTGCATCATCTTGTCTCTTCCACATTTCCAACTACAAATCTTACATTTGACCTCTGTTTCCCTTTCAATATCATTTTCGTTTGATACCCCCACTGTTCCAAGGAATGGGTACTTCGACAACCAACCAATTTGAAAATTCCTTGTCATATTCCACTCGCGCCCCAATTTTGCTTTGCCTTTTCTTTTCTTGCTACCAACATCATCCTCATCCAAGTCAATTATCTCATTTTGGGTATCCAGGGTATCCCTTGGAACATCTTTTGTGGTATTGCCACCCTCATTTGATACATTTTGATTTAACACAATGACAATCTCACCTTGACCTTCTTGTGGTAGAAGAGTTGATGATGTAGCTCCATCTTCAATAATATTTGGTGGAAGAGTTGATGGTGTAGCTCCACCTTGATCTGATGGATAGAATCTTTGCCAATTCCAAAGTAAGACTTTATGGTACCTCCACATTTTGGGCATTTTGATGGCTTCCTAGTCTCTTCATTACCCTCCTGCTCAGGAGTCTTACCCTTGCTGCTTGACATATTGATATCTCACTTCGAATAAAAGCTTGAAAAAAATGTCTTCTTGTTTAAGAAGGATAGATGGATAGAGAATATAGATCCCATTCCCTACTCAAAATTATGTTTAAGACTGAAGCAAGAATGGAAAACAGATAAAGAAATCTTATTATTATAACTAATAACTAATAATAGTATGAAGAAATGATCACTCACCTTTGAGTCTATGTTTTTGGGTTTCGCTAACTTTTGAATTGAGAAGTAGAACCTCAGAACCGAACAAAGTATGTAAAACCGTACTAGATGTGTAAGAACAAATAACATATTCAATTGTATTTATATCAATCCATATTTGGAAAATTCCACGGGATTTTGAAATGGTATGTTAAAAATTTGGCGAATCTCGCGTGCTTATACAACGATACCTTGTAATTTTCAAGGCGAAATAGTTCCTCATAAGCAACTATTTATAAATTTTAATTGGCGAAATGGGTCTTCACAAGCAACTATTTGTAAATTTTAATTGGTGATATGGGTCCTCATATAATGTTGTTTTAATAGTATTGGCGAATATGTTGGTATTTTATGACATGCTCCCTGGGATTCCAAGCGAAAATATTAATCGGTCCATTGGAAATGCGTAGTCTGTTATGGCGAATTTATTGCCTAAACATGCCTCGTAAAAAAAACATGGACATGCATTGGACCAATAGTTCATGAAATCCTAGCGATTTGAACACCCTGCGGATACAGTAAATTCACCAAATTCAAATTGCCCGATTCCTAGAATTCGCCAATTGGCAAAGATTCGCCACTAAAGTTATCCCCGAGGAGAAACCTACCAAAGGGACATGACACTCATATTTCATGATATGATCCATAAAACTATGGAAGATTATGTGGATGACATACTGGTTAAGTCAAGGAAAAGATGAAATCATATATCAGCTCTAAACTCCATCTTTGATAGACTAGAAAAGTACAAGGTTTGACTTAATCCAAAGAAGTGTGTCTTCAGGGTACAATCAGGAAAGCTCCTAGGATACGTTATGTCAATGAGAGGGATTGAAATAGATCCTTCCAAGGTTAAGGCAATCATCAAAATGGAGGCACCAAGGACATTAAAGCAACTAAGGGGCCTACACGAAAGACTCCAATCCATCCGTCGATTTATAGCACAATTAGCAGATAAGAAATCCCATATTCTCATCTACTCCACAAGGGGGTAGCATACAAATGGGATGAGAAATGTGACCAGGCATTCAACAAAATCAAGGAGTACTTTCTCACACCACCAATTCTTATGCCATTGATTCTTGACAAACACTTGATCCTTTACATATCAACAATAACAGCAGCCCTTGGCGCTCTCTTAGCACAACATGATGAAAATGGGAAGGAGAGAGAAATTTATTACATCGGTAGAACCAAGGTGGGACATGAGCTGAATTACACATCCATTGAGAAGGCTTCCTTAGCAGTCATGTTCACCGCACAAAAATTTAGACATTATATGTTGGCACATCATATAAAACTCATTGCCAAGATAGACCCTCTCAAGTATATGCTTGCTAAAGCCACACTCATAGGGAAAAAAACTAAATGGGTTATGATCCTGACAAAGCATGACATTGAGTATGTGGAACAAAAGGCCATTAAGGGACAAGCAATTGTAGATCAGCTGGCAGAAGCACCAATGTATTAAGAGAACCCACTTGTATCAGAATTCCTTGACGAGTCCATCTTTAACATAAGCATAGCAAATCACTAGAAAATGTACTTTGATGGATCCTACACACAACATGGGTCAGGAGTTAGAGTCTTCTTCATTACACCACAAGGAGATTGCATACCCAAATCATACAAGTTGTCCTTTAATTGCATAAACAACATTGTAGAATATGAGGCTCTTGTCATAGGGCTGAGAATTGCAGTACAATGGCAAATCATGGCATTTAAGGTCTACGAAGACTCACAACTCATAATCAACCAGGTAAATAATGAATATCAAACAAAGGATGACAATTTGACTCCATACAAGAAGTTGGTGGAAAGCCTTAAGGATTTCTTCATTGATATCACATTTGAATAGCTACCAAGAGTTAATAATAGAGCAACAGATGCAATGGCTATGATTGGATCACTCCTAGAAATCCCACACAACGTCCCAAAGAAAGAATCCCTCATGGAGCATCTTCTCATACCAGCATTTGAGGTACCAAAGTCTAAATTTGTGTGTGAAATCATTGGTCTCAGTGATTCCTAGTACCATGATATATACACTTACCTGAGAATAGGAGTCCTCCCTACTGAGATAACCTCGAACCTCAAAAGAGCCTTCGTAAAAAATTCATCCCGTTTTGTCATTCTAGGAGATACCTTGTATTGTAGGAGCAATGAAGGGACCCTTTTACGCCACCTAAACACTGAGGAATCCTTGATTGCTTTAATTGAGGTACATAATGACATTTATGGTTCACACTCGAGTGTTATGACTTTGGCCAATAAACTGCTAAGGATGGGTACTATTGGCCTACAATGGAAAGAGAAGCACATGACTATGTCAAAAGGTGTTTGCAGTGTCAGCAACATGGGGACCTCATCCATGCACTAGCTCAGGAGCTCAACCCAATCATCACACCTTGGCCCTTTTCATAGTGGGGGCTCAATCTCATTGGAAAAATCACCCCCACCTCATCCAACGAGCATAAGTTTATCATCACTACCACAAAGTACTTCATGAAGTGGGTCGAAGCCATTCCCATGACCTATATAATAGGAAACCAAATATCCAAGTTCATCCTAAACTACATTATTTGTCAATATAGTGTCCCTCAAGCCATTATCTCAGATAATGGGACACCTTTCAAAAATCAGGATGTACGCAACCTATGTCAAAAGTTCAAAATCCAACATCACTTTTCCACTCCATATTATCCCCAAGGAAATGGCCAAGTGGAAGCTACTAATAAGACCATCCTGAAAATCCTCAAGAAAATAGTCAATGACATTAGTTGTGACTAGAATTTGCAATTGAATCCCACCTTATGGGCCTACCAAACAAGCATCCACACACCAACAGGTGCCACCCCCTTCTCCCTAGTCTACGGATAAGAAGCCATACTCCCCAGTCTATGGATAAGAAGCCATACTCCCCATTGAGATCAAGCCCTTGTCCTTAAGAATATCACTGTAGAATCTCATAACAAATGAAGAATATTGGGTCTCATGATTGAATGAAAAGGAACTACTGAATGAGCGGTATATGGATGCCTTAAACCACTTGCAAGTCTATTAGAACCGCCTCAAGCGAATCTACAACAAGAAGATCAAGAGGCGGACCTTCCAAGTCAGTGAGCTAGTACTGAAGGGGAATCAGAAGAATGTGCCAAATCTAGATGGAAAGGGAAAGTTTGAGCCCAACTGGTTGGGACCATTCATCATCACCGCGAGCTACAAAGCAAGAGAATACTAGCTGTCAACACTCGAAGGGGAGCCCCTGCAGGAACCCATGAACAACTCTCATCTCAAAAAAATTTATGCTTGATTTTTTTAAGAGTAAAACCAAAAATACAATTTAAAAAAAAAAAAAATCCAAAAAAAAAGAAAAGAAAAAGGATTGAAAAACAGTAAAGAGAAAAAAATCATCCTCTAGTGAAAACCACTTCAGTGGCGCTTTGGGAAAGTACCTTGGTGAAAACCTAGCAAACAGGTGCCTTGTGTAAATAAAACATTATCCATCCATCACAATCTCTACTGCTTATTCTACATCACCTACCATCACCTTCCATCCTTCATCCATTGCACTTCCATATCCCCAGCCATCACTCATCCGCGTCCGTATCATAGCTTGATCCTGTGTTCGTATCATGATCCACCCTAGTACTACTTGGCACATTCCTAAGGTCAGTTTGTCTTGCCTATATCGAAGTAGTCTATTGCCTCATGCTGGGGGCATGTTGGTGCATCAGATCGGATTTGTGTATACCCTTAAAGTCTTCCTTAAAATCAAAATATCCAAAAAAATAATAAAATCCTTCAAAAATCCAAAAATATCCAAATCATATCGAAAATCCAAAAACATGTCAAAAATCCAAAAAAATAAAAAATAGAGTCATCATGTCGAACTACGTCATCTCTAAGCTTGAATGTAGGCAAGGTGGATATTTGATCGGCCCCCGAGACACATTAGGTTAGTCCATTAGGCACCCATCATAATAAGATGGCAATCCATTTGTTCATATCTCATTGGTAAATCAAGTTTGTGTCAGTTGAACTATGTGGTCTTTGCGTGTATAACATAGGCAAGGCTAATCTATTGATCAGATCCCGAGACCCCTAGGATAGATCCTTAGGTTAGGTTCTTGGTCAAAGTCTCAGAAAAAAACCCAAAAAATTGGAAAATCCATAAATCAAAACATTTGTAAAACATCTCAAAAATTCCAAAAACAATCTCAAAACATTCAAAAAACCCAAAAATGTGCATCCATCCCATTTAACATTTGCCAACAATAATATCATTCATAATAAATCAATCGTCGCCTTCATCCTTTGGCAAAACTGGTAGGAAGCAAGTCTAGCAAGTTCAAAAGTGAAAACCCAATCGTTAAAGTCTCAAGTCTAGGTTAGTAAATAAGCAAGTTAGTCAACTCTTGGTATCAATAGCCCATCATCCAGTCAATCCCAAATCATCTGATAACATCACGTCCTAGGATGCATCCTTCCTACAATGGACATCAACATCAGGAATCGCCCTAGTTTAGTCTTGGCTAGCGGTATGAAGAACATTAGCTTGTTTGTTTACTTGATCTTTATCTTTTTGACTTATCTTATTGCACTCATTTCAATCACCTCTCGATGATGTCCAAACAAAGGGATTTAGAGAGAAAGGAATGGGGCAATGCTCATTATCTTTTTATCTACTGTGCTTGTTGGATATTCTTGTAATATAACCTAGTCATGCATACTTTGTTTGGGTGTAGGGAGGATGTTTTAGGTGTCTTGTTGACCACATAGGAAGGCTTTCCTTTCTATTTTTTGGTCCGAGATGTTTGGAATATCTAAATTGCATTTTAGATAAAGTTTCGTATGCCAAGTGTGAACAAGAATACTCCTATTTGATTGTTGAGTCAAATTCCATCACACTAGGTACAACGCCATCTTGGTTCTTTATACCTTGATGCATCTTGCCTATGTGTGTTATCAAACATAAGGTAAATGGCCTTTTTAAAATCCTAATTCTCGATAAGCAAATCATCATCATCATCATCATTAATAATATAGACTTAGTGGATCCTCTTTTCATCATCTTATTTCTTCTTTCTTCTCTTCGTGCTAACATGGTATCATGACGGTCGACTAGAACATCACCAATGCATCCATACTTAACCTCTTGGTCATGAGATCGACCCTCAAATCAAAATTTTCATCCGATCTCTCGAGGGAGAAGTATACTAGTGTAATCCTTCTCACTGGGGTAGCAGTGCGACATTTGAAAAATCAATTTTTTTTTGAATTTTGATCTTGACAGCTTATTCTTTGAACCAACGTAGCAAGTACATTGCTTCAAAGAGGGGCAAAATGTAGAAATGAAGAATATATAGTTTGATCCTATACACCTGATCCTGATCTTACTAACACCAGTTCATCCTGAATCATCTCCTTTACTAATCAATTTAGTTGAATAATCTTTATTCAATTAAATTCATCATATTTCCTCTCTTAATTAAATAAATCAAATTTATCTGATTAAGTCATCCGCTTCTATTAATTAAATAAATCATTTTATTTAGTTAATCCTATAGTCCTCCTTTTAATTAAATATTTCACCTTATTTAATTAATCTCTAAAGACATCTTCTTTAAATTAAATAAATTAATCTTTATTTGATTTAAAACTAACACCACTTTCCTTAGTTAAATAAAGCAATATTTATTTAATTAAATCTAAATCCATTATTCATCTCATTTTGATTTATTTAAATCCTAAAATATAAATCAAATTGTCAAATCAGTTAATCTCTATCTAAATTAATCAAATCCTGATTAATCCTAATCCTAATCCATCAAATCCTCTAGATTTTGCAACTTGCACGATAAATCATTTTATTTGATTTATTAATTCTTCTATTTTCTCTCAACTTGGCATCAATGAGAGAATATTTCTCAAATTCAAAAATCCCTCCAAAGGAGATAAGTACATCCAACAAGGCATTAAAGGCCTCTTACATGTCCTTTGCCTTGAGCCAAGTGGCATTTACTTCATTCCTCTCTCCCTCCAACTTGTCATTTCACAAATTTCAAATTCCACCTAACGATATTTATTTGCACATTCATCAAAATGTGCTCATTCCTCCTCCAATCACATGTGGACAAGTGGACTTCTCTCATTAGTTGTTCTTTTGTCCCACATTCATCCATTTTTCCTCTTCCTCCATCATTCTCTTCTATTTATAGGACGCTCTCATTTGAATCTAAGATCCATCAACAAAGAGCACAATCACTATAGGCATTTAGCATTTGAGTTCATAGCATTTCATATCTTGCAATCAATTTGGCTAGGTTATTGGCAAATTTCATCAAGGAAGCACAATCATCACCAAAGATCATCAATTTACATCAAGGAATTGGGAAAGGGCCATTTACCACATCAAAATGGCATCAATTTCCCCATGGGATTGAGAGTTTGTTCATTAGAATAAGATTTGATAACTTTGTTATTGTGTTCTTCATTTCATTTTTTATTTTCTTGCTTCAAACTAATTTCATGGGGAATGTTGATCTAACTTGCATAATGAGCTAATTATATGTTTTTTCTTTTGTGTTTGTGTAGGTATAGATTCACCATTCACAGTATCCACTCTTAAGGAAAGATTTTGGAATTGCTAGATATAATCCTTAACTGATCTTATTTGTTGAAGTTTAGCTAGTTGGCTAAATAAGTTGTCTAGCACATTGTTGCTATATTGTGCTTGGATTTCCTTTGTAAAATTTGACCATGAGGCAGCGAGACCCTTTTTCTTTCGATGAGTACAAATCCAACAATACCAAATGAATTGATCTGGTTTTAGATATAGGGAATCCATCAAGACCTTTCTTCCATTTGGGACTTGATATACTTCAAAGAAATTCTCCATTTGGTTTATTCATGTTAGAGGATCCTTTCCATCAAACTTCTACACATGCACCTTTGGTAAAAAATTCCTAATCCCATAGGAGTATTAAAATTTGGGTGAAGAGTAGTAGACCTGGAAGTTTCACCTTGGTTGCTTGAGACCTCCTTAATTGGTTCATTCATATAGGTGCTTAACATGCTTTGTATGTCTAATATATATCCTCTTAGGCCACACATATCTATCTTCATTGAGGACATGTCTTCCTTGACCTTAATTATTTCCTCTTTAGGATTAATATCCTCTATTGTTACCTCATCCTTATTAGGGGATTTCCTCGATGTGAACATTCTTTTCGTCTCTTTTGGCTGGCCCCGTCATGATGGAAACCAATAATTTTAAAATAAACAACATGATGGAATTCTTAAATTTTTCAAATTTGAGATGCCCATTTCAAATTTTTGCTTCTGCACTTTTAGGAGTGCACCTGAAGAATCAGTCCTAACTGACCCACTTTGGAGGCTTGTATTTTGAAGCCTGTTGATTGTTGTGCAAAACCCATTTGCAGACATATTCAGTAGACCTATGTGAGAAAGCATGTAAATTTTCAGCTTCCCATGATAAGTTTTGACAGAGTTTCAAAAAGTGAAGCTGGAGGGTTTTGACACTGTTCTGCTGTTTGCAAATTGTTAGTTTTCGAAACAACCTCCTATTTGAGCTTGGATTTCACAACCAGTTTACCGCCATGTCAGAACGAATGCTATTCCATATTATCCATACCTAAATGATCTCACATGTCAGTTTTCAGAGTCTTGTGATCTGATTTTCTATTTTTAACAAATCAAAATTGAATGCAGTTTGTCCAGTTTTGCATCTGCCTTCCTGACAACCTTTCTGAGTGGTCAACTTTGACCGTTGGTATCTTTTGATCAATGATGATTCAAGAAAATTCCTTTTGCACACATGCTTAGGGTACCTTAATGAACTTACGTGTCTAATGGCAGCTCGCCAGGAGTTGATTTGCTATTTCCACAAAGTGGCAGTTGAATGAGTTTCAACTGGTTCAGAACAACTGCTGTTTCAAGAAAGTTCAGTTGAAAAACTTTGCCGATTAATATCTTTCACCTCGTGATTGATTTCTCTGAGCCGTTTATTGCACTGTACTCTCGAATCAAATGTCTACATGTCTGCAAGTTCTCATTGCTTCACGAGGTCGTTTGACTAGTTTCCTAGATTGATTCCTGAGGCAACTTGACTTGTTTTGACCATTTTGCAAAAGTGTCAGAAAACTGATTTTGATGTAGACCCAGTTCGGTTTTCAACTTCAGAAGTACTCAAAAGGTAGTATCAAACCGTTTGAGGGTAAAACTTGCTTGAAAATAATTTTTTTTAGCCGGACCCACATGGGCCCGACATATTTTGCATGGTCATGAACCTATAATGGTTCTAATGTTGCAATCCCATCAAGTGAGTTGTTTTGTAATGGGTAACAAGTATAAACATGTATTTTACAAGCATAAGATAGTTGCGTGTGAACAATTCACAAACAATGAAATCGACAAAGGGATGAGATTTCTAAATCGATGCCAAACATAGCAATGGCTTTGTGAATGTTTGGCACAATGGGTAGAGGAATCCAATCGATTTCTCGGTGCATGGAGTAGGATCCAAAAAGGTACAGTTGGTTCATTCCGGGGCAGTAAAGACACATCATTCACTCAATTCAAAAAATATTCAACCACATGAGTGTAATGCCGCAATTTGAGTTTGGAATGAGAACAAATCAAATTTTGAATTGATCAAGAGTGCACTTAAAATGTATGCAAACTCATTGTGTGTATCATATGTTTGAAATCATTAAGTTGTGGAGGATTTTCCATGGGTAACAAGGTAAGCATGGTTGGAACAGGCTCTAGACATCTACCAAAGCACAAAGGAGAGGCAACACAAGAGCATAATGTCAACCTGGTCTAACTACTATTGTACATCTCAATGGATGTTATTATTAGAGTCCTTCATTAATCATAAGAGAATGGCCAGGAAGTTCAATAGCTATAAATTTTTTGATAAGACTAATCCCCCTGGTTTTAAAAATGACTATGGATGGAGCATTGCAATCAACAATGATGATTATTCTGCTTTGAAAGAACCAGACATTGGAGTATTTTACATCAACTTGTCTGCTAGAGCTATGCTAGCTCATCATTACAATCCAAGGGGAATAGGGTATGGAATTATCACAAGGGGTGATGGGAAAATTCAGATTGCATTTCTAAATGGCACAAGTGCAATGGATATAGAGAATATATGGGAACTAGAGATGCATTTTGGGTACCACAGTATTATCCAGTTTGCCAGATTGTTGCCAGGAGAGGTCCCTTGGAGTTTTTTGGTTTCACTACCTCAGCTAGAGGGAACTGCCCACAATTCCCCACAGGGAGGAATTTGGTTTTCAATATAATGGGAAGCTGAAATTTGGCCATGGTATTTAATATAAGTGACGAGCACGTGCGCTGACCAAGTGAGAGACCCGCACCTATGAAGCAGGAGGTGTGGGCATCCCTCAAAGCTATGGGGCGCGACTTGCAGAAAAAGGAAGCCCGCGCACTATGGAAGAAGCATAGACAAGGACCGCACATTACAATAGCAGATGTGCTGGCCACAAGGTGAGGATGCTTGCGCCTGGAGAGGAGAGAGGGGTGTGGCCTGGGATATAGAGAATATATGGGAGCATGGAAATGGTTATGGACATCCATCAAGGCATAGATTATGGAGAAGCCTGCAGATGAGGTAAACACACTTGGGGTAGGCTATGGAGATCCATGAAAGCATAAAAAATGAAAGTAGTCTCATGGAGTGCAATAATCGCAGAGGATGGAAGATGGTACATGCACCCAACAAAGTAAAAGGCTTTAGCAACTCTCAAGCAACGAACAAAGAGTGATATGCAAGGGTCTGGTTGCAGGGACATACATCCATCAAAGCACAAAGGAAAGTGCAGTGGACTTGATTAAAAAAGATGTAAAATGTTTAAGGAAAATGCAAATGGCGTGAGCAGTAGGGAGATGAGAGGAGGCTTGTGCCTGGGGAGGAGGCTTGATGGAGGAGCAAGAACAAAGAATAGAGCTCGAAAGCTCATGAAAACAACAAATTAGGGCCAACCTCACTGACCTCACGGGATTTTGGTGATGTTGCCAAAATTCTTGCGAGGTTTGCAAGAATGCACGGGAGGAGCCCATTTTAATTTTTTCCAAAAGTTATATGGTTTGTGATTAAAAATTGAGGTGGGCCCTCATAAATTTAAAATGTGCTCACGAAATTTTCTTTAAATTTGTAATGGTGAAATGCACGGGGTAAATTTTTATTTGCCTAGGTGAGTGGAGTGAATTAAAAATTCATTTTATGGTTTTTCCTTACTGGTAGGTGGAGTATTTCTATCCTCAGGAGTCAAATATTTTACCCTCGTAAATATTTGAAATGGTGGTGAAAGTATATGGCACGATAGACTGCACAGGGTGAGTAATGTGGAAAATAAACGCTGGGCCCGTGATTTAAATATTGTGCAAATGCGATATTTAAATTATTTATTTTAAAAGCCAAGTTAAAAACAGAGGCATGGGTGAATTTTTATTTTTCATATGGAAAGTGAATAAAGTATTCACTATTGGGAAATTTTATTTTGCTAGGGTGAAATGCACGTGAAATTGCACAGGAAATATTTTAATGAAAAGTGAAATTTTATTGGTTGAGAAGTTAAATAATGTGCAACAATTAAAAGAAAACAAAAACAAATTTTGCATGGGAAAGAGGTTTTTAGAGTAGTTGGATAAAATAATGAGATTCTCCACATGGACTGATTTTCTGTTGCTGGGAAATGATGAGAAAATGCTATTTTTGAGGGAATAAGTTTGTTGCTACAAAGGAAGAAGAAGAGATATTCTTTTCAGTTTGATCAACGGTAAATGGAGCTTACAGATGGCAATTGCAGATCAAGTTTAGGGCTGCTCCTGCTTGCTTCTCTTCTTCTATATCTTCTATTATTCTCTCATTGTAAAAGGTTTTGAGTTTTTGTATTAGGTTGGGTAGATAGAAAATTGTAATTTCTGAGTCATTGTTTGAGTATGTAAGCTATAATTTTGTGCATTTATGAGTAAATACAACTAGTTTATGCAAATACAATCATTAAAGTGTTTGCACATTCATGGATGTCTTCAAATTGTCTCCATATTTGTACACTTTGAGTCATGTAAATTCAATAATACAAAGTGTCTTTGAGTTTATCATCTCAAGTTTCATGAGATTGTTTTATCTGTTCATTGTTTTGTTTCAAAAAATGGTTAAAATGCTTTGAGCAGGTGATTGTGATTTTAGGTGTGCAGATGGGATTTAATAAGAAGAATTTGATTGATAGTAAGAGAAGGATTGTTGATGCAAGACACTAATAGTTGATGCAAAGCATCAAAAATTTAAATCCACTCATTGAAGACTGTTTGCTGAGAAATTCATTATATGTGTTTGACTCCACGGCCCAAAACTGGCACTGATCTATTTTGCAGTTTGTGCATCTTAGGAACAATTTAAATGCAAAATCATTCTAATCTTACTATGTTATTGTGTGTCCTGCTTTCCAATGGCTGAGAGAGGGTTGAGTTACTGAGAATTTAGCCAAGTTTGAGGTTGTCAATGCTTCCCTTAGTGTGTTTTCATTGGGAATTATCTGCTATAAAAAGCAATGTCAGTGTGTATGGTTGAATTAAGTTTTAAACATTGTGCAGGTTTACCCACCTTGGTCCTGCAGAGCCAGAAGTGTAGGAGATATTAGTCTTTGACTGAATCTTGTTAGTTGGCCACTAGCCTTTGTGGTTCTTTAATATAGAGGTTGGATACCTCTTAGAGAATTACAAATCCTAGCTGGGTTGTATTTTTAAACACCAATAGAATGGTGACTCTGCTGGGGAGAATTTGTGAAAACTCTTATTGCAGAATCTAGCCTTAAGAGTCATTGCATAGAGTCAAATGATTTGTCATTCTGATTTGTTCAAGTTTTTAAGGATTTCAACCCTGGAGAAGAATTTGTTGTAATGAAGTTGAACAATTTTGTAATATGTGGTGCTTTGCTGATGGAAAGGAACTCAGAAAGAGCTTTACATTTGAATGAGCTTGATAATGCTTGAAGTTCAGTCCTCTGTGAAAAGAGGTGGCGACTCTATTAATAGAACCTGTTGAAAATTTGAAGAATGTTCTAGATCTACAAACATTTCCAGTCTGGAAGACAATTTGTAGGAGCTGCAAACATTTCCATGTATTCTTCAGTCTTGGTTTTCAAGAAAATTGTATATGAAAACCATATTTGAACATTTTAGGAAAAAAATTGGTTCCCTATTGAGTGATTAGCACTAAGAGAGGGAAAATATAGTAATATTTAGTTTGCATACTTTTGAGTTGTAATTTGTAGCCTATGTGCTCTGTTGGAGAAGCCTGTTTTTTTAAAATTTGCCCACTAAATAGATCTTATGTGTAAATGCATTTGAATCATGCATTATGGTATTCTAAGATTGTTATGAAATGTAGAAATAGGGCAATGAATGATCAACTGTAGAATTGATATGTAAAATTTAAAAAAGGCATATCAAGATGCCTCAATACATGCACCCTAGTATGGTTTCAGATGGAACTGTGGTTTGTGATCAGTCCCAGCCAGATTGTCAAAGAGGTTTCAGCACTGGAAGGTACAAAGCTATCAATTTCAATAGCCTTAGTGGTTACCCAAATGACATTCTAGCTAAAGTCAGAAATAAGTTACCAAGGTTCATTGGTGATAAGGCTGAATCAACAACTCAACCCTCTCTCAGCCATTGGAAATTAGGACACACAACCAACTAAACATTAAGATTAAAAATGATTTTGCAATTAATTTTGTTTCTGAGATGCACAAAATTGCATAAAAGATTAGTGCCACTTTTGGGCCATGGAGGTCAGACACATAAAATGAATTTATCAGCAAACAGTCTTCAACCAGTGGATTTAAATTGCTGATGATTTGTATCAACTGTTAGTGTCTTGCACCAACAATCCCTCTCTTGTTATCAATCAGATTCTTCTTATCAAATCCCATCTACACACCTGAAATCACAATCACCTGCTCAAAGCATTTTAACCATTTATTTGAAACAAAACAATGAATAGATAAAATAATCTCATGAAACTTGAGATGATAAACTCAAAGACACTTTGTATTATTGAATTTACACGACTCAAAGTGTACAAATATGGAGACAATCTAAAGACATTCATGAATGTGGAAACACCTTCATGATGTAATTGCATAAACTGGCTGTATTTACTCATGAATTCAAAAAATTACAACTTATAGACTCGAACAATGACTCATAAATTACAATTCTCTATCTACCCAACCCAATACAAAAAATTAGAACCTAATCTCATAACCCTTGACAATGAGTGAATAATAGAAGATATAGAAGAAGAGATGTAAGCAGAAGCAACCCTAAATTCGATTTGGTGATGCCATCTAGAAGCTCCATTTACCATTGATTAAACTGAAAAGAATGTCTCCTCTTCCTTCCTTTGCAACAACAAGCTTATTCCCTCAAAAACAACATCAGCTTATCATTGCCCAGTAACTGAAAGCATGCCCATGTGGAAAATCTTCAAATTCACCCAGCTGGAAAATATCTCTTCCCGTGCAAAATTCTATTTTTGCTTCTCTTTACTTGTTACACATTATACTTTGAAATATTTCCCCACTTTATAATTCTGTAGCTTTATTCTTCTTTCATATATTAAAGTTTAATAAATTTAATATTTTTTCTCTTTAATACTGCTGCATATAAAAACCCGGCACATATACTTGTTTATAAAATGAATAAATTCACTTTATAAAACACCACCAGTGAATATTTAATTCACTCTCCATTTAAAACTTTCACCCGATGTTACATTTTATTGCCAAGCAATAAAATAATAATCATGTGGCGTTGATAAATGAAAAACATTTCACTACCATTTTACCTCTATGGATAAAAACATTCCACCCCCACATTGCATTTTATATAATAATAAAAAACACGCCTGGCAAACAAACTATTTACCTGTGCATCATTTAAATATTTCACATTTGAAATATTTTATATTTTACCTCCTCGGGCAATATTTGTGTATCTGTGTTCCCTTTAAAATATTTCATCTTTTGCAAATAAAATGATCTATAAAATCATTTTATAATATTTCCCCGTGAATATTTTATTCACCTTCCACTTGGGCATAAACAAAAATTTACCCCCGGGCATGTTTTACCATTTAAAATTTTGCATTGGGCCCACCCCGTTCATTTAATCACAAACCACATTTTAAATATTTTCTTCCCTCCAGGATCAATCTCGTCCACCTTGCACCTTTTCCATGATGTCACCATTTATTTTGCGAGGTGTGCGAGCAAAGGTTTAAAATGCCTGTGCCTTATTTCACCTGGGCCCACTCCGTTCATTTAATCACAAACCATTAACTTTTTTGAAAAAAATTAAAATTGGCACCTCTCGTACATTCTCGCCAACCTTGCACCTTTTTATGACATCACCAATAATCTGGTGAGGTCTGCGAGGTCGACCCTTAATTCATTTTATAGACTGTTCCCGTGCTCTGCATTTCATCCATACCCCATGCTCGAGCCATTCATTTGGTCTTCTCCTATTTGTGACTCACCTTTCTCCTGCATTTGTTGGTCGTGCCCCTCTGCAATTTCCATTTTGTGCATTGCGCATAGCCTCTAATCATCCCTGGCGTGGGTTTCCTTCATGCTTGGTCTTCCATTTGTTTACAAATTTCTTGAGGCCTTTCCAACATATCCAACCTATTCATATCCTGCAACATGGTGCCCAAGTTTCCTCCACTGCTAGCGCAGGCTTCCTCACTTCAAATGCGTTGGCCCCTCAAAGATCTCCCTTACACCTTGATGTGCACACAACTTCACCTACTGGCTGCATACATGATGCGGGCCTCCTCCAGTTCTGATTTGGTGTGCACCTCACCTGCTATTGCATTGTGCACACCTCCCTTCCTCTTGCTAGTGGATGCGCCCTCAAACAATGCGCGGGCTCCCTCATTATGCTAGTTGTGCCCAAGCTTCCTCCACATTGCTTCCTCTTTGCTTGGCTGCGCTGCCCATCTGCTAATTGCACTTGATTGAAGGTCTATAAGGTTTATTCAATAAAGCCATTTTGTATATAGCCTGCATTCACCTCTGTTGGGCCCATTGAATTAATCTTTCATTATGATAAGAATGCAACACCTGGTGAAGAACCCATCCTCACAATGTTTGAGTAATTCATAGTGAGTAACATTCCATCGAAGAATTTTGATATAATTTCACTATAAACCCAAGTTACTCCTGCATCATAGTGCATTTGGGCTATGTTGTAAGTGTGGTATTCACCAAGACTACATTTGAAAGGCACTCTGTCAAGCTGGTCATGCACTTGAGATTTCTCCTTGTAGCTTAAGCCAGTCATCACCTCTTTGTTCCATATAACAAATACACATATAGAACAATTGATGAATCCCTTTAATTTTTAAAAAACATCTGAAGACATGTTAGATTCGAACCGTTCACAATCTAAACTCACACCATGGATGCCAAATTAGGTATGCCTTTACAAAATTGATAATCTTCAAACAACTTTGATCTTTTCCATTTGATTGAAAAGCACATGTTCTTTGCTAGAAAAGACTTTGTATATTATGACACTTGGGTGCCAAATTAAGTAGTTTGCCTTGCATGATGCATTGCAAGTCGGTAATCATTTGAAACAGTCATTGACAAAGATCTATACCCCATTCAACCCATTGCAACATTTACAACATCATAATAGTGCAAAGCATGTCGGGCCCATGTAGGTCCGACTAAAAAAAATTTCATTTTCAAACAGATTTCACCCTCAAACAATCTGACACTGCCTTTTGAATACTTCTGAAGTTGAAAAATGAACTGGGTCTTCATCAGAAACTTTTTTCTGCCCCTTTTGGAAATAGTGCAAAACTGGCCAAGTTGGCTCAGGAATCAATCTAGGAAACTGGTCAAACGACCTCGTGAAGCAATAAAAACTTGCGATCATATAGTCATTTGACCCAAAAGTATAGTACACAAGACAACTTAGAAAAATAGATCACGAGGTTAAAAATATTAATCCGCCAATTTTCTTAGTTGAACTTTTCTGAAATAGCAGCTGTACTGCACCAATTAAAACTCATTCAACTGCCAATTTTTAAAAATAGTGAACCAACTCCTTGCGAACTTCCATCAGACATAGTAAATCATTTAGGTACCCTGAGCATGTGTGCAAAATTAATTTGCTTGAAACATCACTGATCAAAAGTTATTCACGGTCGAAGTTGGCCTCTCTGAAATGCTATCAGGAATGCAGATGTGAAACATAACAAACTGCATTTGGTTTCAATCTGCTAAAAATAGAAAATCAGATCATGAGGCTCTGAAAACTGACATGTGAGATCATATTGATATGGAGAATATGGAACAATATTCGATCTGACATGATAGTCAACTGGTTGTGAAATACAAGGTAAAAAAGGAAGCTGTTTCGCAAAAGAAACAGTCTGCGAACAACAGAACAATGTCAAAATCCTCCTGCTTCACTTTTCGAAACTCTGTCAAAAATTATCATGGGAAGCTGAAAACTGACATGCATGCTCACATGTGTCTACTGAATATGTCTGCAAATGAGTTTTGCATGAAAATCAACAGGCTTTAAATTATAAGCCTCCAAATTGGGTCAGTTAGGATTGATTCATCAAGTGCACTTCTAAAAGTGCAGAAGCAAAAATTTGAAATAGGCATCTCAAATTTGCAAAATTTGAGAGTGCCATTAGAATGTCAGTGGCAGTGTTTTTAATCAGGCAAATTTAGGTGGTCACAACATTTTTCTGCTTGTAAGGTCACATATGTTACTGTGGTATGATAGAGGCAAGCATAGATTGAGGGAGATCATCTCTTTCTATAGAATTGTATTTGACAGAGGTAAATGTTGATCCCCATTCTTTTTCAGTTGGTGACCCGGGGTCATCAGATGAAGTTGAAAATGAAAGTTGAATGGGGGAGTAGTTTGAGGGCACATGACAGACTCAACTTTTGGTCTACTCTCCCCAGAGATCTGGAATCTTGCTATGCCCATAGGGGGCATACATCCCCAGTTAGAGCCACTGATGGCACTCTTAAATTTTTCAAATTTGAGATGCCCATTTCAAATTTTTGCTTTTGCACTTTCAGGAGTGCACCTGAAGAATCAATCCTGATTTACCCACTTTGGAGGCTTGTATTTTGAAGCCTGTTGATTGTCGTGCAAAACCCATTTGCAGACATATTCAGTAGACCTATGTGAGTAGGCATGTCAATTTTCAGCTTCCCACGATAAATTTTGACAAATTTTCAAAAAGTGAAGCTAGAGGGTTTTGACACTGTTCTGCTGTTTGCAGATTGTCAGTTTTGTGAAAAAACCTCCTGTTTGAGCTTGTATTTCACAACCAGTTGACTGTCATGTCAAAACGAATGTTGTTCCATATTTTCCATACCTAAATGATCTCACATGTCAGTTTTCAGAGTCTTGTGATCTGATTTTCTATTTTTAACAGATCAAAACTGAATGCAGTTTGTTCAGTTTTGCATCTACATTCCTGATAGCCTTTCTGAGTGGTCAACTTCGGCAGTCAGTATCTTTTGATCAGTGTTGATTCAAGAAAATTCCTTTTTCACATGTGCTCAGGGTACCTTAATGAACTTACGTGTCTAATGGAAACTTGCCAGGAGTTGATTTGCTATTTCCACAAATTGGCAGTTGAATGAGTTTCAACTGGTTTGGAACAACTACTGTTTCAAGAAAGTTCAGCTAGACAACTTTTCCGATTAATATCTTTCACCTCGTGATTGATTTCTCCGAGCCGTTTATTGCACTATACTCTCAGATCAAATGTCTATATTTCTGCAAATTCTCATTACTTCACGAGGTCGTTTGACTAGTTTCCCAGATTGATTCCTGAGGCAACTTGACCTGTTTTGACCATTTTGCGAAAGTGTCAAAAAATTGATTTTGATGTAGACCCAGTTCGGTTTTCAACTTCAGAAGTATTCAAAAGGTAGTATCAGACTGTTTGAGGGTAAAACTTGCTTGAAAACAATTTTTTTTAGCCGGACCCACATGGGGCTCGACATGCTTTGCATGGTCATGAACCTATAATGGTTTCAATGTTGCAATCCCATCAAGTGAATTGTTTTGTAATGGGTAACAAGTATAAAGATGTATTTTACAAGCATAAGATAGTTGCGTGTGAACAATTCATAAACAGTGAAATTGGCAAAGGGATGCGATTTCTAAATCGATGCCAAACATAGCAATGGCTTTGTGAATGTTTGGCACAATGGGTAGAGGAATCCAATTGATTTCTCGGTGCATGGAGCAAGATCCAAAAAGGTACAGTTGGTTCATTCCGGGGCAGTAAAGACACATCAATCACTCAATTCAAAAAATACTCAACCACATGAGTCTAATGCCACAGTTTGAGTTTGGAATGAGAACAAATCAAATTTTGAATTGATCAAGAGTGCACTTAAAATGTATGCAAACTCATTGTGTGTATCATATGTTTGACATCATTAAGTTGTGGAGGATTTTCCATGGGCAACAAGGTAAGCATGGTTGGAACAGGCTCTAGACATCTACCAAAGCACAAAGGGAACGCAACACAAGAGCATAATGTCAACCTAGTCTAACTACTATTGTCCATCTCAATGGAATTTTCTTATTCGAGTCCTTCATTAATCATAAGAGAATGGCCAGGAAGATCAATAACTATAACGTTTTCGACAATACTAATCCCCTTGGTTTTAAAGATGACTATGGATGGAGCATTGCAATCAACAATGATGATTATTCTGCTTTGAATGAACCAAACATTGGAGTATTTTATGCCAACCTGTCTGCTAGAGCTATGCTGGCTCATCATTACAATCCAAGGGGAATAGGGTATGGAATTATCACAAGAGGTGAGAGGAAATTCAGATTGCATTTCTAAATGGCACAAGTGCAATGGATATAGAGAATATATGGGAACTGGAGATGCATTTTGGGTACCACAGTATTATCCAGTCTGCCAAATTGCTGCCAGGAGCGGTCCCTTGGAGTTTTTTGGTTTCACTACCTCAGCCCGAGGGAACGTCCCTCAATTCCTCACAGGGAGGAATTTGGTTTTCAATATAATGGGAAGCCAAAATTTGGCCATGGAATTTAATATAAGTGAGGAGCATGTGTAGTGACCAAGTGAGAGACACGTGCCTATGAAGGAGAAGGTGTGGGCATCCCTCAAAGTGATGGGCCTTGGCCTACAGAAAGAAGAAGCCCGCGCACTATTGAAGAAGCATAGACAAGGCCCTCGCATTGCAGTAGCAGATGCACTGGCCACAAGGTGAGGAAGCTTGCACCTAGAGAGGAGAGAGGGGCGTGGCCTGGAACATAGAGAATATATGGGAGCTTGGAAACAGTTATGGACATCCATCAAGGCATAGATGATGGGGAAGCTTGCAGATGAGGTAAACACACCTGGGGTAGGCTATGGAGATCCATGAAAGCATAAAAAATGAATGTAGTCTCATGGAGTGCAATAAACACACAGGATGGAAGATGGTATGCGCACCCAACAAAGTAAAAGGCTTCAACAAATCTCAAGCCATGAACAAAGAGTGATATGCGCGGGTCTGGTTGTAGGGACATACATCCATCAAAGCACAAAGGAAAGTGCGATGGACTTGATTAAAAAAGATTTAAAATCTTTGTCAAATGCAAATGGCGCGAGCAGTAGGGAGATGAGAGGAGGCTTGCGCCTGGGGAGGAGGCTCGATGGAGGAGCAAGAACAGAGTGCAGAGCTTGGGAGCTCGCGAAAACAACAAATTATGGCCAACCTTGCTGACCTCGCGGGATTTTGGTGACATTTCCAAAATTCTTGCGAGGTGTGCGAGAATGCATGGGAGGAGCCCATTTTAATTTTTTTCAAAAGTTATATGGTTTGTGATTAAAAATTGAGGTGGGCCCTCATAAATTTAAAATGTGCTCACAAAATTTTCTTTAAATTTGTAATGGTGAAATGCACGGGGTAAATTTTTATTTGCCCAGGTCAATGGAGTGAATTAAAAATTCATTT
>CM021100.1:740398826-740454108 GCA_007115665.2 Sequoiadendron giganteum | reverse complement strand
TCAGGAAGACAATTTGCAGCAGTTGCAAAAGTTTCCAGGTATTCTTCACTCTTGGTTTTCAAGAAAATTGTATTTGAAAACCATATTTGAACATTTTAGGAAAAAATTTGGTTCCCTATTGAGTGATTAGCACTAAGAGAGGGAAAGGACAGTAATATTTAGTTTGCATACTTCTGAGTTGTAATTTGTAGCCTATGTGCTCTGCTGGAGAAGCATGTTTGTTTTAGATTTTCCCACTAAATAGATCTTATGTGTAAATGCATTTGAATCATGCATTATGGTATTCTAAGATTGTTATGAAAGGTAGAAATTGGGAAATGAATGATCAATTGTAGAGTTGATATGTAAAATTTGAAAAAGGTATATCAAGATGACTTAATACATGCACCCTAGTATGGTTCCGGATGGAACTGTGGTTTGTGATTAGTCCCAGCCAGATTGTCAAAGAGGTTTCAGCACTGGAAGGTACAGAGCTATCAATTTTAGTAGCCTTAGTGGTTACCCAAATTACATTCCAGCTAAAGCCAAAAATAAGCTACCAAGGTTCATTGGTGATAAGGCTGAATCAACAAATAAACATCTGCAAGAGTTCAGTAATGTGATGGATGATTATGAGATTGATCACGAGGATGTGATCATAAGGTTATTTGTTCGGTCCTTGAGAGGAGATGCAAGAGAGTGGTTTTCTTATTTACCAGCCTCTTCCGTTCATTCATGAGAAGAGCTCAAGGTAGTGTTCATGGAACAATTTGGAGAGAGGATTGACCCTATTTTGATAAGGAAAAAGTTCATGAACATGGAGAAAGGAAAAAATGAGTTAGTCCCATCTTTAAATCTCATATTTTCAATGATCATTAGAGAGATCCTAGAGAACATAAGGCCAAGTGATGCTAAATGTTTGGTTGTGTACTTAGGAGCATTTGACAAAAAGATGAGTTATTTGTTGAGGGATAAAGAACCTACAACCCTGCTCCAAGCATATCAAGTTGCTATAGATATTGGGAATAATTTGAGATATTCAATAATGAAAAGACATAAGGTTGTGAGTGTTGATCATCCTAACACACCTTAGGAAAATAGAACTCATGGATCAGCTAATAAAAGTGCTTATCAAGAGGGTAATGATGCTACTGCTCCAATTTCTCCATCATTACAATATGCAAATCCTAATGAACCCTATGTTAAATGTTCATCAAAATGTGGTGTCTCAAAATGAAGGTGGTAGTTGTTTATTTCAAGAAATTCAAAACATGATACATAAGAATGAAGAGAGTGTGTCAGAATATGAAGATATTTGTTGTCTGAATAAGGACATTAACTGCAATCAGCTCATAATCAGCACATGTGCAAATCCTTGCAGCAGTAATGAAGAGGAAGATACATGGTATGATAAACAAATGAATATGCATGGAATTTTTTCTTGCAATATCTTGTGTGATGAAGAAATGAAAGAGGTACAAGACATCTTTCCATGTACTGTTTTGGTTTGTGAAGATGATACAATTGTTGATGATACTCCTTCTCAAGTTAGTGAACAAGACATTGAAGATGAAAGTGCAAGCATTCATTCTAAAGATTTTGAGCATGGTCTGTATGGTGATAATTCTTTTTGTGATGAGGATCATGGCGACAACTCAACTGATTTTTTTTCTAATAATTATGAATGCTCTTATGAGAATTACTTAGATATGTATCCTTCACACAAAGGATATAGTGATATGGTTATTAATGAAGTCACATGTCCACAAGAAAATGATCCAATTGCATTTGATGCAAACTTGGAATGTAATTCAGATTTCTCTTTAATGGAGTATGTTGATTCTATCAATAATGAAGAATTTGAAGATGAACATATATGCGTTCAATTTTTTGATCATGAGCATAGTAGTGATGGGAATGGTGAAGAAGGTAATGAAATTGTTTATGCTTTTGTTTCTCATGATTGCTTGTATGAGACAAAGATGGAAATGGCAGTGGTACATAAGAATGAAGATTCAAATGTGCTACAAAACACAGCTGATAGAGAGATGGAAACAGTTTCAGATGCTTGGCATATCACACCATGTATTGGAACTACTAGTGGTTCTAGTTATGAGATCACAGAGAGGGTCCATCTGCAGTCCTATGGTTCTGATGAATTTGGTAATTTGTTTAGAGATAAGAGTGATAATGAGGATAATGAAAGCATGCAAGATGTGGAGGACATGATTTCACTCTCAAGTGATCAAATTATGCATTATGATGAAAATTTGAGTAAAAGGATGCCACCACTTTTGGGTAATTTTTCTATTGAGCTTGAAGAGTTTTCTGACCATGATATTTTAGATTATGTGGATATGGCAGAAATGATAGATGTGTGTACTGAATAATCTGAGAATGGGAATGATATTGAAGATGTGTCTATCTGCTTTTCTAGTGATTACAGTGTTTTTGAGTGCAATGAAAACTTGAAGGATTTAGACATTCATGTTAAGGAGGTTGAGGCTCTTATGTCAAAAATGAATATAATGGAAAATCCATTGTTTGATGAGCCTCCATCTTCACTAGAGATGTGAAATGATGAAACCTATTGGTGGAGAAATAACCCACTCTTTGCTGAGAGTTCCAATGATACATTTCACACATGGTTGGAATGTGGTCTCGAGCAAGGAAATGAACAATTTGATGAACTCCTTGAGGGAACCTCTTACGACTGTTTTACATTTGAAATAGGTGTGTTAGGTAAGGTTGAATATCCTGGTGTCAATTACTTGGTGGAATTTGAATATTTTTAGTTTCCAATTCAGCTAGAAGGTATCTTTGTAGAACATAACAATGAGATGAATAACAAGAAATGTTATTTTAAATATGAACATATTTCATATGATGAATATAACACACATGTGTCATGTGATGATGAAAGCTTGCATTTTATGAATAATTATACAATAAAGATTGATAAAGATTATACTGGCACTGGTATGCACAAAAAAGTAGTGAAGAATGTCAGTGGCAGTGTTTGTAGTCAGGAAAATTTTAGTGGTCACCACATTTTTCTGCTTGTAAGAAGGTCACACATGTTACTGTGGTATGACAAAGGCAAGCATAGACTGAGGGAGATCAACTCTTTCTAGAGAATTGTATTTGATAGAGGTAAATGTTGATCCCCATTTTTTTTTATTTGGTGACCCGTGGTCATCAGATGAAGTTGAAAATGAAAGTTGAATGGGGGAGCAGTTTGAGGGCACATGACAGACTCAACTTTTGGTCTACTCTCCCTAGAGATCTGGAATCTTGCTATGCCCATAGGGGGCATACATCCCCAGTTGGAGCCACTGATGGAACTCTTAAATTTTTCAAATTTGAGATGCCCATTTCAAATTTTTGCTTCTGCACTTTCAGGAGTTCACCTGAAGAATCAATCCTGACCGACCCACTTTGGAGGCTTGTATTTTGAAGCCTATTGATTTTCATGCAAAAACCATTTGTAGACATATTCAGTAGACCTATGTGAGCAGGCATGTCAATTTTTAGCTTCCCATGATAAGTTTTGACAAAGTTTCAAAAATTGAAGTTGGAGGGTTTTGACACTGTTTTGCTGTTTGCAGATTGTCAGTTTTGTGAAACAACCTCCTATTTGAGCTTGTATTTCACAACCAATTGACTGTCATGTCAAAACGAATGCTGTTCCATATTCTCCATACCTAAATGATCTCACATGTCAGTTTTCAGAGTCTTGTGATCTGATTTTCTATTTTTAACAGATCAAAACCGAATGCAGTTTGTCCAGTTTTGCATCTGTATTCCTGACAACCTTTCTGAGTGGTCAACTTCGACCGTCAGTATCTTTTGATTAGTGATGATTCAAGAAAATTACTTTTGTACACATGCTTAGGGTACCTTAATGAACTTACGTGTCTGATGGCAGCTCACTAGGAGTTGATTTTCTATTTTCACAAATTGGCAGTTGAATGAGTTTCAATTGGTTCGGAACAGCTACTGTTTCAGGAAATTTTAGTTGGACAACTTTTCCGATTAATATCTTTCACCTCGTGATTGATTTCTTCAAGCCGTTTGTTGCATTGTACACTCAGATCAAATGCCTGCATGTCTGCAAGTTCTCATTCCTTCACGAGGTCGTTTGACTAGTTCCCCAGATTGATTCCTGAGGCAACTTGACTTGTTTTGACCCTTTTGCAAAAGTGTCAGAAAATTGATTTTGATGTAGAACCAATTTGGTTTTCAACTTTAGAAGTATTCAAAAGGCAGTATCAGACTGTTTGAGGGTAAAACTCGTTTGAAAACAAAATTTTTTTAGCCGGACCCACATGGGGCCCGACATGCTTTGCATGGTCATGAACCTATACTGGTTCCAATGTTGCAATCCCATCAAGTGAATTGTTTTGTAATGGGTAACAAGTATAAAGATGTATTTTACAAGCATAAGATAGTTGTGTGTGAACAATTCACAAATAGTGAAATTGGCAAAGGGATGAGATTTCTAAATCAATGCCAAACATAGCAATGGCTTTGTGAATGTTTGGCACAATGGGAAGAGGAATCCAATTGATTTCTTGATGCATGGAGAAGGATCCAAAAAGGTACAGTTGGTTCATTTTGGGGTAGTAAAGACACATCATTCACTCAATTCAAAAAATACTCAACCACATGAGTGTAATGCCACAATTTGAGTTTGGAATGAGAACAAATCAAATTTTGAATTGATCAAGAGTGCACTTAAAATGTATGCAAACTCATTGTGTGCATCATATATTTGACATCATTAAGTTGTTCAGGATTTTCCATGGGTAACAAGGTAAGCATGGTTGGAACAGGCTCTAGACATCTACCAAAGCACAAAGGAGAGGCAACACAAGAGCATAATGTCAACCTGGTTTAACTACTATTGTACATCTCAATGGATGTTCTTATTAGAGTCCTTCATCAATCGTAAGAGAATGGGCAGGAACTTCAATACTTATAACATTTTTGACAAGACTAATCCCCTTGGTTTTAAAAACGACTATGGATGGAGCATTGCAATCAACAATGATGATTATTCTGCTTTGAATGAACCAAACATTGGAGTATTTTATGTCAACCTATCTGCTGGAGCTATGCTGGCTCATCATTACAATCCAAGGGGAACAGGGTATGGAATTATCACAAGGGGTGAGGGGAAAATTTAGATTGCATTTCTAAATGGCACAAGTGTAATGGATATAGAGAATATATGGGAACTGGAGATGCATTTTGGGTACCACAGTATTATCCAATCTACCAGATTACTACCAGGAGCGGTCTCTTGGAGTTTTTTGGTTTCACTACCTCAGCTAGAGGGAACCACCCTCAATTCCTCACAAGGAGGAATTCAGTTTTCAATATAATGGGAAGCCAAAATTTGGCCATGGCATTTAATATAAGTGAGGAGCACATGCGTTGATCAAGTGCGAGACCCACGCCTATGAAGGAGGAGGTGTGGGCATCCCTCAAAGCTATGGGGCATGGCTTGCATAAAGAGGAAGCCCACACACTATGGAAGAAGCATAGACAAGGCCCACATATTGCAGTAGTAGATGCGCTGGCCACAAGGTGAGGAAGCTCGCGCCTGGAGAGGAGAGAGGGGTGTGGCCTAAGACATAGAGAATATATGGGAGCTTGGAAATGGTTATGGACATCCATCAAGGCATAGATGATGAAGAAGCCTGTAGATGAGGTAAAAACGCATGGGGTAGGCTATGGAGATCCATGAAAGCATAAAAAACGAATGTAGTCTCATGGAGTGCAATAATCGCATAGGATGGAAGATGGTACGCGCACCCAACAAAGTAAAAGGCTTCAGCAACTCTCAAGCCATGAACAAACAGTGATATGCATGGGTCTGGTTGTAGGGACAAACATCCATCAAAGCACAAAGGAAAGTGCAATGGACTTGATTATAAAAGATTTAAAATATTTAAGGCAAATGCAAATGGCGTGACCAGTAGGGAGATGAGAGGAGGCCCGTGCCTAGGGAGGAGGCTCGATGGAGGAGAAAGAACAGATTGCAGAGCTCGGGAGCTCATGAAAACAACAAATTAGGGCCAACCTCGCTGACCTCGTGGGATTTTGGTGACATTGCCAAAATTCTTGCGAGGTGTGCGAGAATGCAAAGGAGGAGCTTGTTTTAATTTTTTTCAAAAGTTATATGGTTTGTGATTAAAAATTGAGGTGGGCCCTCATAAATTTAAAATGTGCTCATGAAATTTTCTTTAAAATTGTAATGGTGAAATGCACGGGGTAAATTTTTATTTGCCTAGGTGAGTGGAGTGAATTGAAAATTTATTTTATGGTTTGTCCTTGCTGGGAGGTGGAGTATTTCTATCCTTAGGAGTCAAATATTTTACCCTCATAAATGTTTGAAATGGCGGTGAAAGTATATGGCACGATAGACTGCATAGGGTGAGTAAAGTTGAAAATAAACGGTGGGCCCATGATTTAAATATTGTGCAAATGCAATATTTAAATTCTTTATTTTAAAAGCCAAGTTAAAAATGGAGGCATGGGTGAGTTTTTATTTTTCATATGGAAAGTGAATAAAGTATTCACTATTGGGAAATTTTATTTTGTTGGAGGTGAAATGCACGTGAAATTGCACAGGAAATATTTTAATGAAAAGTGAAATTTTATTGGTTGAGAAGTTAAATAATGTGCAGCAATTAAAAGAAAACAAAAATAGATTTTGCACGGGAAAGAGGTTTTTAGAGGAGTTGGATAAAATAATGAGATTCTCCACATGGGCTGATTTTCTGTTGCTAGGCAATGATGAGAAAATGCTGTTTTTGAGGGAATAAGTTTGTTGTTGCAAAGGAAGAAGAGGAGATATTCTTTTTAGTTTGATCAACGGTAAATGGAGCTTCCAGATGGCAATTGCAGATCAAGTTTAGGGCTGCTCCTACTTGCTTCTCTCCTTCTATATCTTCTATTATTCTCTCATTGTAAAAGGTTCTGAGTTTTTTTATTAGGTTGGGTATATAGAAAATTGCAATTTCTGAGTTATTGTTTGAGTCTGTAAGCTGTAATTTTGTTAATTTATGAGTAAATACAACCAGTTTATGCAAATAACATCATGAAAGTGTTTGCACATTCATGAATGTCTTCAAATTGTCTCCATATTTGTACACTTTGAGTCATGTAAATTCAATAATACAAAGTGTCTTTGAGTTTATCATCTCAAGTTTCATGAGATTGTTTTATCTATTCATTTTTCTATTTCAAAAAATGGTTAAAATGCTTTGAGTAGGTGATTGTGATTTCAGGTGTGCAGATGGGATTTAATAAGAAGAATTTGATTGATAGTAAGAGAAGGATTGTTGGTGCAAGACACTAACAGTTGATGCAAAGCATCAACAATTTTAAATCCATTGGTTGAAGACTTTTTGTTGAGAAATTCGGTTTATGTGTTTGACTCCATGGCCCAGAACTGGCACTGATCTATTTTGCAATTTGTGCATCTCAGGAACAAATTTAAATGCAAAATAATTCTAATCTTACTATGTTATTGTGTGTCCCGCTTTCGAATGGTTGAGAGAGGGTTGAGTTACTGAGAATTTAGCCAAGTTTGAGGTTGTCAATGCTTCCCTTAGTGTGTTTTCATTGGGAATTATTTGCTATAAAAAACAATGTCAGTGTGTATGGTTGAATTAAGTTTTAAACATTGTGTAGGTTTACCCACCTTGGTCCTAGAGAGCCAGAAGTGTAGGAGATATTAGTCTTTGACTGAATCTTGGTAGTTGGCCACTAGCCTTTGTGGTTCTTTAATATAGAGGTTGGCTACCTCTTAGAGAATTACAAATCCTAGCTGGGTTGTATTTTTAAACACCAACACGACACAAATGAAACTTAAATTATCTAAAATATTTATTGTAACTTAATAAGGCTTAGATACCGCTTACCTAGAAAAAACTCCAAAAAATTATTAGATTTATAGCCTTGAGAGTGAATTTGTTGGAAACCCTAATTTAGTAATAACTCGCTTATTTCTACTTAAGTTTCTCCAATTTTTTTTTATTGTAGTCTCCTCTATTGTGTCTTTAAAAACCCACTAAAAATCATGCTTTAATTCGGTAAGATTTGTGATATATGCACCTTCCAAATAAATTGTGTAAAAACCCTAATTCTATAATAATTCACTCAATTCTACTCTAATTTATCTAAAATTTGGACTGTATCTTCTTTAATATGGTCTTCAAAAACCCTTTAAAATAAAGAAAAAAATTCACCAAAATCTGAAAGATATGCTCTCCCCAAAATTGCCTCTAATATTGAGAAGATACCTTGCCCCTACTGTGCCAAGATCATGCTTTGATACCACTTGTAATGAAATAAATTGTACAATAGAAGAAGATGATATGAAATATTCTATAAATACTTGATAATAACTAAGAATAACAAGCCACTTCGAAGGGGAAAACCTTCAAATATCTCCAATGAGAACATAATTCACAATATGATGATGTAATAAGACTCACTACCTCTTTTATATACCTATTTATGCCTAGGATATCACCCAAGCCGACTTAGATAGCCCTATATAAGCCCTAGGATGACCTAAACAACTAAATAAAAATATAAGAATGATAATATGACTTAATTAAGAGTTAAGATAGCCACAAGGCAACTATTCATAACTCGATGTACACCAATATTAAGGGCGTAGCAATTTTGATGTTATGATTTACCAAATTTCTCTTTTATTTTCTCTATTTAGAGGTTTGTAGTAGTTTGAAATAGGAACTTGCATGCTTTTTTTGTTTCCATTTGTATTTTCAAATTAGTACTCACATTATGGCGAGTTTGTTGGGGATATATCTTGTATTTCACTCCATTTTTTATTTTTATATGTTTTGTTGTCGATTTGCATTAACTATGTGTTGAATGTCTTTGAATGGTTCCAATGATCAAGTTTTTATAAGAGTGCCGAAAAGGAAAATAGATTGCATTATTGTGATCAGGATAGTTGAAATATGAATTTTGGCATAAACATCTAATATTTCGTTGAGAATTTTTTTTGAGGTTTTTACAGGGCTATTGGAAGGTACGCATACAAATATTTGGGTAAACACGCCTCATAAATTAAAAATTAATTAAGATTTTGGCCAAAACCATGAGTTTTTAGTTAAAATTCACCTTCAAACAACTAAAACTATGAATTTATAGTCTAAACCACCTTCTAGATGGCCAAAACCACGTGTTTATAGGAAAAACCACTATCAAATTATCGAAATCACACATTTATGGGAAAAAACATCATCGAATTCGTCAAAACCGCCAATTTATAAGAAAAAACACCTTCGAAAAGCCCAAATCCTTGAATGTCTAGGCAAAATCACAGGTAAAACCACGAGTTCTAAAAAAATCCCACATAAATTTCAGTCAAAATTGTTGGCAAGAGACACTGCAAATGTTATTTGGTGTTGTCATTAATGGAAACCCTAGTCAGTGATTCAATCCACACGTCAGAATTTTCTCATACCGGAAGTCAGATCGAAGTTCTATATTTAATAGTCAAACAAGAACAAAGCATCTGACATAAATGTATTTCATCAATTTACATGCAATTTCCTATTATCATTTTGAGTTGTGGATCTCAAGGAAGATATTTTGGTGTACATACTACCTTATCCAGGGTGTGCATTCACTGGTGTGCAAGTTAGAAGATCTAGTTGATTAATTTCTTATTTATCATTGCATAAAGCCGACCTCGAGAATATAATATGTTGCAGATGTTTGTGAAGTAATTGTTTAATTATTTTTGCATTCGACAATGTTCATTTGGGTCATTACTATGCTATGGATGACTTTGGTTGGTGCGCATCAAGAATTAACCATGGATTAAGCCGACAGTTTGTAAACATTTTCATACTTTTGTTTGAGCCGACAACAAGAAATTAAATCCTAGTGGCGAATATATATATAAGCAATTGATTATATCATTTTGGATATGAATAGATGCAAAGAGTTGGTGTGTGTTGCAAATAGCAGAGTGATTATGCATAGTTTCACTTGTGCATAAAAGAGATTTGTAATGCGAATTAGAGCAGAGCAGAGTAGAAGAGCATAATTAGATAGAAGGTCAAGAAATCAACTAATGTGCATAACCAAAACTATAACCAAGCATTAGTAGATGCTATTCTCTCAGTTCAATTTCTCAGATGGATTTAATCTGATTATCTTTGTAAGATAGTGATTCTTCATCTTTGAGCAGCGAGCTCTAGGAAGTGTGCTTGAATGCAAGTGCATTTCCATTCTATAAAACATTTTTTAGTATACTTAGATAATATTATGGATTGGCCTTCCACCATGGTTTTTCCCCTAAAAAGGTTTCCACGTAAAAATACTTGTGTTATGGTGTTATGGTTGTTTGTTTTATGTTCATGCATATTTCTTTTGATTGAATGTTATAAATGCTTGAAGGGTCAGATTAATAAAGTTAAAAATTGTAGAACACTGATTCACCCCCCTCTCAGTGTTCCTTGATTCCAAAAATTGGTATCAGAGCCTAGTTCCTCGAAAGAAGTTTAATAGCTTGGGGAAGATTAGGGAAAGTAATTTAATGGAATCAAGCAGTCTTCAACAATAGCTTTTGGTGGCCCTAGATGATCTTGATTAGTCAAAATATGAAGTTCAGAAATTGCAAGCAAACCTCATGGATGCTGAGAAATTCATTGAATCATTGAAATATAAAATCAATAAGTCCAAGGAGAAGAGAAGGGAACTCTGTGATCAGATTAAGCCGAATGAAGGTAAGAGCATTGAAGATGAGCAACTGAGTCAAGCCCTAAAGGAAAAGATAGAAGAATGTGAAAAACTTACCAGACATAATATAGTCCTAAAGCATGAGATGGAATCTATTATGATGAGAATGACCAAGGAGATTGAAGACATAAAGAAGAATGAAGAGAATATTGCTCAGTCCTTGAAAGAGAAATTTGAAGAATGAAACATAATTAATGATGTATTCATTAATATGGTACTTGAATTGCAGCAATCCAGAAACAATGAAGAAGAACTTGAAAGATAGGTTGTTACCCTCAGAGATGAACTTGCTACTACAAATGAATTCAAGGAAAAGTTCAAGATTAGCTCAACCAAGCTTGATGAATTGATTAAAAGTTAGAGGATAGAAGGTGACAAGCGAGGTCTTGGATATGAGGAAGGAGAAAGTTCCAGATCTAGACAAAGGGGATTCAGGCAAGGAAATCTGATGAACAAATCTGGAAGGTATCCGGTAAGACAACCTAAAGCTCAAAGATTCAAAGGTTATTGTTTTGTCTATAATAAATTTGGTCATATGGCTTCTCAATGTAGAAGTAGAATGAATTCAAATGGTCAATCATTCTCTGATCAATGCTTTAACTAGAACAAGCATGGTCATAAGTCAAATGAATGCATAAACATGATAAAAAACTTTCATAGAGCTATCAGATGTTATACATGCAATAGATTTGGGCATATTGCTAACTAATGCAGATCGAGAGAAAATCAATGGAACAACTGGTCTGGATAAAGAAATATGGTGTGCTACAATTGCAACAAATCTGATCACATTGCTAGATTCTATAGAAGTAGAAAGGGTCTGATAAATCAAAGGAGAAACATGCAGGAGGATGCAAAAGGAAAAGGGAAAGTCACTACAAGTGAGATCAGGAAGCAAATGAAAAAGACGGGTGAAAAATAATCTCTCTATTGAAGAAAATGATTCTACACCAGCACCAGAATCAGGATCTGGTAATTCCTTTGGGAATTAGATTAAGGCCTCTAGCCTAAGGGGAGTTTTCAAGAAAATCCTTCAAACCCCTTTATCGGAAGTTGGTATCGGGATATCGATGAGTACAATGATTACATTGATGATCCACAAATGCTGTTGAAATAGTTGGAGAAACTATTTATGCTAAGTTGGAGGTCCACAAAAGAGTTATCTTTCATAGTGTATGGAAATAGGGTATCTGGAAGAGTTAGGGAAGAAGCATTTATTGCGACAAAAATTTAGGTATGCAAATGATAAAAGGTCATTTGTATTGTTCATTTGTTACTTTGCATTTTGAGAAGAGGGAAAAGAAGATACAATTGAGGATACTTAGATTCGTCTTAATGTGGATAATACAAAAATTCCTATGGAGATTGAAGCTCCTGAAATTGTATCGGTTGAAAAAGTTGAGATCCCTAAAGATAAGCAAGAATCTGTAGCTGAGGAAACAATGGTTGAGGAAAAGAAAGCTGATATAAAGGAAGTTCCGGTGAAAGCAAGAGACACTGCCAAGACAGTAAAAGAGTTTTTGGAAGAACAACATGAAGAATTTAATTTTGAACTACTAAAAGGTCTTAGCAACTTGGACACTTTATCTCCCATTAAGAAGATGAAGGTAGCTTCACTCGCTTAGAACAAGGCAAGGGAATAAATTCTCAAATCTCATATTGAAGATAGTGAACTATTAAATCTTGCATCCGATGTTATGGAGAAAATCATGCCTACATATGTTAAGGATCCATTTGGTACTCCCTCCGATGAGCTGAAGAAACTTATTAATGCTGTAAGTACTCATTTTGAGTCTCTTGAGAAATCATCCAAGGATAAAGTTCAAAAGGAATTTGATGATAAAAGGTTTTGTAAATTGAAAGGGATGATAACTAGGGATAAATCTTTGGTAGCTACTTGCATAAAGAATATTCAAAGTGCTTTGTCTGAAGGTGTAAACATTTACAAATCATGTCTATCTTTATCTAAGTTTATTGAGGATTTTGAAAAGAAAACAAAAGAATGTGAGAAACAATTAGCAAACATCACTCAAGCATTTGATCCTCTAACTGTCTCTGTTGGAAAATAAGAAGGTCAAGTAATATTCCTGCTTGACAAGATCAAGAACTTGAAGCATGAAGAAAGAAAAATGGTCGAAAGAGTTTGTGAGCTTAGAGGACTAATTGGTCCTAAGATGGAAATAATGTTAAGCGCATTAAAAAAAGCACAAGATGCTATGGCAGTCAATGATCCAACAAACCTTGAATCTATAGAAATGCAATCTTACTTATTTTGTGGTCACATGGTTATCTTGAAGAGTCTCAAGAAGGTTTGGGACACGAGTTTGAACCTGCTAAAGAACAATTTTTCAGATTTATTCAAGATTATGTAAGTTGAAGAATCCTGTTTGTACATATGCAGTTTGTTCATAACAGTTTTGTTTTATTTTTGACATGTGAATTCTTGCCTTTGCCATTGATGTCAAAGGGGGAGAATAGGATAGTGAAAAATGCCTTAATCATCTCAAGGGAAGTTGTGTTTTTGAATTTTGAAGAGTGGTAGTGTATTCATGTTGGTACTGATCCGACACTTATTCATTTTTCTCTAAGTGTTGCCATCAATTCCAAAGGGGGATATTGTTGGAAAGAGACACTAAAAATGTTATTTGGTGTTGTCATTGATGGCAACCCTAGTCAGTGATTCAATCCACACATCAAAATTTTCTCATACCGGAAGTCAGATCGAAGTTCTGTATTTAACAGTTAAACAAGAACAAAGCATTTGATAGAAATGTATTTCATTGATTCACATGCAATTTCCTGTTATCATTTTGAGTTGTGGATCTCAGGGAGTATATTTTGGTGTACATACTACCTTATCCAGGATGCTCATTCATTGGTGTGCAAGTTAGAGGATTCAGTTGATTAATTTTCTTTTTATCAGTGTAGAAAGCCGACCTCGAGGATATAATATGTTGCGGATGTTTGTGAAGTAATTGTTTAAGTATTTTTGCATTTGAAAATGTTCATTTGAGTCATTACTATGCTATGGATGAATTTGGTTGGTGCGCATCAAGAATTAACCATGGATTGAGCTGACAGTTTGTAAACATTTTCATACTTTTATTTGAGCCAACAACAAACAATTAATTCCTAGTGGCAAATATATATATATATATATATAAGCGATTGATTATATAATTTTGGATATGAACAGATGCGAAGAGTTGGTGTGTGTTGCAAATAATAGAGTGATTATGCATAGTTTCACTTGTGCATAAAAGAGATTTGTGATGCGAATTAGAGCAAAGCATAGCAGAAGAGCAGAATCAGACAAAAGGTCAAGAAATTAACTAATGTGCATAATTGGAACTATAGCCAAGAATTAGTAGATGCTATTCTCTTAGTTCAATTTCTTAGATGGATTCAATCTGATTATCTTTGTAAGACAGTGAGTCTTCATCTTTGAGAAGTGAGCTCTAGGTAGTGTGCCTGAATGCAAGTTCATTCGAATTCTGTAAAACATTTTTGAGTATACTCAGATAATATTGTGGATTGGCCTTCCACCATGGTTTTTTCCCTAACAGGGTTTCCACATAAAAATCCTTGTGTTATGGTGTTATGGTTTTTTGTTTTATGTTCATGCATATTTATTTTGATTGAATGTTATAAATTCTTGAAGGGTCAAATTAATAAAGTTAAAAATTGCAGAACACCGATTCACCCCCCCCTCTTAGTGTTCCTTGATTCCAACAAAAAATTCCCATTATCACATTAGAAATTGGTCAAAATATTTTGTTTTATTTTACTTATTAACCATTTTTCTCTTCCGTATGCATCCATGCCACCTAAAATCCTTTAATATATGACCCATATGTTGCTCCTTTTTTGAGAGCCTAGCCCTTGGTCACATTAGTGACAAAATGCTTTATAGGCTCATTGGCACTTGGTCATAGGGTCTTCTAAACCCTTGGTCATAATCAACCCACAAGGGCCTCAAACTAACATTCAAACCTTATAGCCCCTCTATTCTTGGCCAGGGTCTCGTGGGTGACCGTGGATCTTCAGATAGGGAGCTCAAGCCCTTGAAAACTTCCTAAAGAGTACCCTTCATTAAAATTGGTATAAATTTTACATTTTTGGTCAAATTTTCAAAATTTAATAGGCATTGGAAAGTTGGTTCCATCATGGACATAGTGGTGAAGGTAAAATTAAAAAAAAAAATTGATCCAAAATTTTAGGTAATAATCGTTTGAAGACAAATTTTTATTTTGAAATTTCATTTGTCCATAGCTTTTGCATTTTTTTTTATCATTTTAATAATTTTTTAAAAAATCTATTAGAAAAATCCAAATATTCTATTTTTTCAATTTATTTCTCTATAGGACTTACAATTTTTTTTTATTGACTTTTGTGTTGTAGGTTTTTTCGTGATTTTAATACTTCAATCTTGCAAACTACTAGCTCAAGCAGTCTTGCAAGATGTTTTATTGAAGAATTTATTATGTAAATTTTATTTTTCTATGTGCTTTGTTTTTTTTTTTTTTCTCACATTGAAATTTGGGTTAAAATTCACTTCACATTTTAATTAGAATAATAATTTCAAAGTGTATTTTAAACCCCAATCACACTTCTATATGCTCTCCTCTTGCACCGTAGGGTGATATTGAGGATCAAAAATAAAATTTGTCTTGTTTTTCTTTTTAGGGGTCATGCTTTGGGATTTGATCACCCCAAGAGACAACTTTAACTCTAATTTTATAATAGAATATAAATAGCGAGGGATTAATAAAAAGACTTGCCTCTTGGAAGTTGTGATTTTATCATTCGAGCTAAGACCCCAAGAACTTTATACCTTGGGGAAGTTATGGAGAAGGGTGGATTACCCTCTTCTCCCGATTGTTTGACTTTATTGTAGTTTCTAATTCATATATTAGGCCTCACATACCCTTGTGCTATGTAGAGGATTCGGTAGATAAGCCTTGTATAGCCTAGCTTAAGACCTTTTAGTCATTTCTTATTGTGGTGCAAGGCATAGTATCATGCGTAAAGCTACTCACCTTGTACCTTCTTGAGTATAGGCGAAAGCTCTTTAGGAAAGGTATGAAAAAATATTAAGGTATTAATAGATTAAATTCTATGGTGGACCCACATTAAGTTAACACTCCTTTTATTGAATAAATTTAAGCTTTTTATTGTCTCTTCTTGTTTGAGTTTTGTACATACTAAAGTGTTGGAGAATACCAAGATCAAAGAGAGCATGAAACAACTCCCACAAGTGAATATAATATGCATAATATTATGTCAATAAAATATGAAATGAAGAGTGCATGATACAATGCTTAATTCTTGCAAATATAGGTAAGGATGAGGACGTAGGAAGGTAGGACTGAACTACTGACTACCCCTCTATAGATGGGACACTTGTGATAACTCTTGAAAAGTGGGCGAGCAAGTTTCAATAGGTTTCTCCAATCATGAGGACACATGTATCAATGCTATGAAGTGAGACAAAAAGTAAAAGAAGCCTAAGTAAACTTAAGCTAGGTGTGAATAGGTCAATCCTAGATAGTGATTAGCTAACTAGGTAGATAAAGACACTATTTACACTAACATCCCCCCTTAAGTGCAACTTAGGGAGTAACATATGAACTAATGATGAGTCTTAGCTACTAGGCCATGTTAGGTACTCATGTACAAATATCTCGTAAAGTGGAGTAAAGGAGAAAAGCCCAGTGGGAAATAAAAACCCCTCTCCAAAAGAGAAATGCAATGAAATAAAAAGTACAAGTGAATAAGATAAGTGATAGAGGGAGAACTCATGATGAATGAACCCCTAAGGGCTACTTATAGCATAAAGTATAATGAATTTTCTCCCTATAGGAGAGAAGAGAGAGAAGGTCATGTGACGCCCCCCCAAAAAAAACATGTGAAGTGATGAACTCTGTAGACATGGAAAATATACAAATATACCAACACACTTGATCCTGATTACTAACGTCATTTCTTCCCGAATCATCTTCTTAACTTGTCATCACTTTTCATCCCTTAATTGAATAAATCATTATTTATCTGATTAAGTCATTCTCTCATATTAATTAAATTAATCAATTTGATTTAATTAACTCTATGTCTCTATTTGATTAAATAATTAATTTTATTTAATTAAATCCCTAAATTCATCCCCTTAAATTAAATAAATTAATCTTTATTTGATTTAATCTAACATCATGCTCCTTATTTAAATAAATCATTTCTTATTTAATTAAGTCTAAATCATTATTCCTCTCAACATTGATTTATTTAAATCCTAAAATCTAAGTCAAAATTGTCAAATCACCTAATCTCTTATTAAATTAATCAAATCATGGTTAAATCTAATCCTAATCACTTCAATCCTCTAGATTTTGCAACTTGCACAATAAATCAATTTATTTGATATATTAAATCATTAATTTCCATTCAAAAGGGCATCTTTTGTGGAATATTCTTCCAATTCAAAAATCCCTCCAAAAGGGGATGGGTACTTCCAACAAGGCATTTATGCCTCTTACATGTCTTTGGCCTTGAGCCAAGTGACATTAACTCCATTTCCCTTCCCTCTAAACATGTCACATTCAAATTTCAAATTTGAATCCAATAGCATTTATCATGCACATTGACCAAAATGTGCTCATTCCTCCTCCAATCACATGTGGACAAGTGACCTCTCATTGGTTGGTCTTTTTTCCCATATTCACCCAAATCCTTCAATCTTCCATTCTTCAAATCTATAAATAGAGGCCTCCTCTATTGTAATATCATGCACAATTTGAGTAAACTCACTATACCCAATTTCATCTTCAAGCATATATACTTTCATCCATTTTATCAAGTTCTTAGCTAGGTTATGCAGGTTTTTCATCATGGAGCTTGATTGAATTTGCATCAAAGTGGATCACTCATCAACATTGCGTCATAGGAGTTGGGAAAGGGCCAATTTCTACACATAATTGGCACCAATTCCCCCATGGGATCAAGTTTTTGCATTGCTTAATTAGGATTTCATTTATCTTTTATGTTTGTTCTTCATTTTTCTTATTATTGAGCATTGTAGATGGATTTTATGGGAAATCTTAGTTTTAACTTGCATATTGATCTAATATTGTGCTTGTTTGCCATGTTTGTGTAGGTCTAGGATTGGGGTTCACAAACTCCATGTGAGGAAATGCTTCCTCCCAAAATTGGTAGTGGAAGAGAAACCATGCAACCTCCCTTCAAAATGATGCTTGTAGTGACGGTAGATGCTCAAAATTGGATGTTAAAGATGATCCACAAACGTTAAACAAAATTTCTCCCCTTGGAAAGAAACAACACCACAAATGTGTGCAATATGAATTCCCATTCTAGATAGGAATATGTAGGAAGTAAGGTGACTGTCTTTGAATGATGCAAATTATCCAAAGACTAAAATGATTCGAATGGTGCCTTCAAATAATACTCAAATATCTCCAAGCCAATGTTGATGTGTGACAGATGTTGATATGATGGATTAGGTACCATAGAAGATTCTAGAATGGGGACCATGACTATATGGTGATAATTGGACCATGCGAATTTGATAATGTTGTAGAAGATGACAACTCATGAATGTTTGCATAATCTATCATGATAGAAGCTAATGTAGGCGAGGTAAGAGAAATATCCAAATATGGTAGTTATGATGCAAATTCATCAAAGTTTTCATCAAATAGAAGATGAATGTCCTTAATGGTGTCATCCAAATCTGCAAGGGGGGAGTCTACAAAAAAAGATGCTATGTCTAGTAGATATGCATCCCAGTGTGGTGGATCTAGAATGATGAAAGAAAATTCCTGATGCAAAGAATCACTAGAACTCATGAATGAGTCAACACTAGATTCAGATGTAGCAACAGGTGATATGGGTGATGAGATATCAATGCAACTCATCAGACTACAATGCTCATCCCCAAATGAAGATGTCTCACAAGATGTATTAGTGAGTTTGGATGATGATTCTACATGTGTTGGAACTAGCAGATTAGGTAATGCAATACCATAACTAAGAAGAATTTTCTCGAGTTCCTCAGTTCAGCAAAACTGACATTCTTCTTTTATATTCCTTTTCTTTCCACAATATCCACATTTTATTTTTCATTTATTAGGAGGATTAAAAAGAATACTCAAATGGAAGGGATTTAATGTGAGAGACATGATCACATGAACCAAAAAATTGAAAATAAAAAACACCTAGATTTCCCCCCTTGATTTAGAGAGCCCCCCCAAGAAAGATTAGTGTTGATTGTAGCCCCCCAAAACAATGTGAAAGAAAATTTTACAAGTTTGTGAAGATCAGATGCCAAAATATTTTGTTTATAACTCAAATATTTTTACAAGGAATATAATTTTGTGAAAAATGGCAACCCAAATCTTATTTGTACATGCAAAATTAGATTCCTTGGTGAAATTATGATAAAAATTTAAAAAATTACAAAATTTTGATAAGCGGGGTGAAAGTTATGCCCCATCAAAATTTTCTTACAATGTTCACTTTAGAGGTTAAAATTTACAATTAAGCAACATAATTTTTTAAAAAAATTGACATTATTTTGTTTGGCATGGAAAGAGATTTCCATGTTGGAAGTTGGAAGTTTGTCATTGTTGATGCACTTTGGCAACATGAGCATGAAGTGTATATACATTGCTTGATCCAGTGTTGTCATTGATGCCAACATTGTTATGATCATCCTAGTATAGTTTGGAAATATTTTTGGTAGCATATGTACAATAAAAGTTGGTTTGGAAAGCATGGATTACCAAGAAATTGGCTAAGTATTTCCTCTAATAGTTCTATTGTTCAGTGCGCCAGTTTTTGGGTCCGCATTTCACCACAAGTTGGTATAACCCTTTGTGATTATAAATTCAATTTTGAGTCCTTCTTATGTAGCTATACTCAATATTTTGTGATATTCATTGAAGTTTCTCGAAAGATGTGAATGATAGTGCTCAGCCTTGTATATCGTAGCTACTTTTTGTATAGTGTATCAGTATGGGAGATTCTACATTCCTTCATGGCTAATTATTTTGTTTTGCAATGGTGAAGATAAGCTAATAGATGTCGGTTGAATGACAAGTCAAAGGAAGATCATGTCTTGAGGTCGCACGTTTGGCAAATTGCATGTACACTTCAATATTTTATGTTTAGGTCTATTTTTGGGCTGACCTAACACATTTGATGTTTTGTGGAGGAAAAGCAAGTAAATTTATCTTATGTGGGATTTATTTTAGGTCCATTCCAACCTATCTTGATGTAAATTGAATTTTGGATTAAGGCACAAAGTGTGGATAAAATGTTATGAGGAAAACATGCTTAATTTTGTGTGTTACCTCTAATTAGGTTGACCTAATTAAAGTTACACTCGATATGGATATATATATGAGATGTATCTTGAGCCTTTGATAAGAGAGTGTGTATGAGAGTATGATGAAGAGATAACAAATTATATGTGAGTATTGAAGAGATGTATGCCATGTATGGTGGTTAAACTACATGTGTGTGATGTAGAATTAAGGATATTGTGAATATAGTAGAGTATTGATTCAGATTGGTGTGGAGATCATTTTGTACTTCATTGGAACTATAATCCAGAATATGATAGATGCTATTGTAGCAGTTCAAATAGGCAGTGTTGCCAACCCTCCTTTGTTCTTTCTTGTGGGTTGTGAGCCTTTTTCTGGACAGTGTATCCTAACCTTGTAGTGATCCTTTATGTAAGATCTTATATTCGAATATAATATATTGTTAGCTAATCCTCATCGTGGTTTTTCCCTTTTTGGGTTTTCCACATAAAAATACTGGTGTTCATGTGTCATGTGATTTTGTGGATGTATTCATGCTTTCATTCATCATTGCAATTACATTTATTCTAATAATTGGATGGCTTGTGTTTAATTGGTTTAAAGGAATACTGATTCACCCCCTCTTAGTATTCTCGATGTTCAACAATTGGTATCAGAGCTTGGATCCCTAGAAGGAGCTTGACTGATTTGGGAAGATCTGGGAGTTTGAACACATGGCTAATAAAATTTATTTTATTCCTTTGTAAGAGATTACTACTATTGAATACACAAAAGAAGATTGCATGATAGAAAAAGATGGATAACTCAAAGTTTCTCTTGAATATCTTAACAAAATTGAAAATGAGAATGAAGATTTGAAGGAAAATCTAAAAGAGGCAAATGAGTGCATCAAAAAATTGAGAGAGCGGATCAGGAAATTTAAAGAAAGGAATAAAGAAGTCAATGAACAATCAAGCAAAGCAAATGAAGACATCAACGGATTAATGGTACAAGTGGATGAAAAGAAAAGAATCAAGGGATGCGTGAATACAATGGTAAAAAATAAGACTGATGAATGCACAAGACTTGAACAAGAAGTGGTAAATCTAAGATCAGATCTGAAAAAGAAAGAATTCATGAGGACAAATTCAAAACAAGTTCTATAATGCTTGATGAGTTGATTGCTGGATAGAAAGCATCTAAAGATAAAGAAGGTTTAGGAATTGAAAAAGGAGAGATCTCTAAAGTAGATCATACATCTAATGAAAAGAAGATCAGTGAACCGAAGAAAGTTGAAGGCAAGAGGAACTATGGAAAGTTTTGGAATCAAAGAAGTAATGCTAGAAGACCCCCTATCAGAAAATCAAATGCTCGAAGGTACCAATATTTCAACGGTTTCTATTATTTTTGTAACAAATTTGGACATAGAGTTGTGGAATGTAGAAGAAAAATGAATCAAAATGTTTAATCTTTTACTAGACAATGTTTTACATGCAAGAAATTTGGACATAGAGCAAGTGAATACAAAATTTAGATGATGAATAGATACAATAATGGTAGACTGATTCAATCCTTCAATAGTTACTGCTATACATGTTATGGATTTAGACACAAGACTAATAAATGTAGATTCAAAACAAATGGAAGGAATAATGATCAGAGAAATATCATGTGCAATAATTGTAGAAGGACAAGCCATATGGCTAAATTTTGCAGAAATAAAATCACAAGGAAGAATAATTCGATGAAGAAAGATGAACCATTCAAAGAGATTGATTTGAATGAAGTGAAAAAGGAAATGGAAAAGATATGGAGAAATAAAGAAGATACCAAGGATAAAGGAGAATCTATACCAATCTTTGATGCAAATGTTTCCTTCGATAACTAAGCCCAAAGCTATGGCTTAGGGAGAGCTTTACTAAAAATCATATGACCCCCTACCAATACGATGTGTCATTGCTTGGCACAAAGTTATAAGATAGAGATGAATAATATGAATCTTTTGGAGAAAACTATGAAATACAATATTCTAATGTGGTAATTTGTGGAGCTTTTGAAACCTGACTGTGCATACAAGGTTTTGAAGTTTACCAACTTTTGTTTGAAGCATTTATTATTGAAATGGGTCAAATGAAAGAGTTAAAATCATGTTTGGGAAGACAAATTCATTTCACTATACACATTTGAAGGGGAAGAGAAGTACATAAGAGGAAATTGAAGGGTTCAACGCATTTCCTAGTGGCTAAACATCAAAACCCTAAGTTCGCTGAGATGACTAAGAGGTATTTTGCAATTCCCACATATTCTAGTTTTCTAAAAAATTATTTGAAAGTGATGTAATGGAGGAACCAAAGGTTGTAGATGTTTCACAAAGATTGCAACTTGAGCTTAAAAGACATATCGCCAAAGTTTTGCTAGATGATCCCTTAGGTGCATTCTCTTGCACTCCCTTTGGGGTTTTACCTACTAAAGACATTAAAGAATATATTCATGGGAAAATGGAAGAAGTTTCCTTTGGAATATTATTTATTCTATGGACAAAAGAATTAGAAGAGAATTATGACACTTTAAAATCAAAATACAAAGCCCTAAGTGAGAAGAGGTTGGATGTGTGGCAAAAGTTTTTAACATTTGAAGACAAAGAGAAGTGCACCAAAATGGAACTAAGTAGAATTCATGATGAATCCATATGGATTGATGGCTCGTACATGATAAGTAAGGAAGCAATCAGAGAAATAATTGGTTTGTGGTCCTCTAGACCAGTTCCAGACTAGAAATCTATCAAAGTCAAGGATGTAATGGAAAGGATAGGTGCTACCCTTGATAAAAAAGAACTCATATTGAACTCTATTAGAAACCTGACAGTCCAGTATGTTTCAATGCTCATAGGTCACAAGATTTATCGCCCAAATAGAAAAAAATGTAGTCTCTACCATCACCATCCATGTGGCACAAGATATGATTGAAAATGATTTTGACTATGACTTTTCTGAATTACTCCAACAACAATTATTGAAAAACCTGAAGGAGATCAAGAAGAAGAATAAGAAGCATACATTCAAGTATGGAACATTGGTAATTTGTCTACTTTTCTACTTCTTGAAGGAAATTCTGGTGGTTGGGAAAGTAAGTTGGACAAATGTAGAACCTATTATGCATCAAATAGAAAACCATATGAAAAACCTTGGAGATTCAGATACTGAAGATGATTCCCTTGCAACATTCTTTGGAATATTTCAAAGGAGAATGAATGAAGGGATGAGAGTTCCTAAGATTGTGGTGGAAAGATACTTAAAAGACATTAAATTTCTTGTCTGCACTCACTTTTGTTTTATGGAAGCAATTGAACCCAAGACTATTTGGATCTTAGAACTAGACTATGAAGTGTCAGCAGAAGAAGTTTTTGACTATGCAGAAGTGCTTCTAAGCAACCCCAAAGATATCAAAAAATCAAGGTTAGAGGATAGGACTAGAGCTGAGATGAGTGCAAAATCCTCCAACAGCTCTAGGAGGATAGGTAAGAAGAGAAAATGCACAGATAGCCCTTCGATTGTAGGGAAAGTCAAACAAGAAGTTATAGGGAAAAATGATACTGATGTCAATATTGAAGAATAAATAATTCACATAGATGATGCTCAACACGAGCATGAAACTAGAGCCAAAAATACCAATGCACAAGATATGGATGAAGCTATAAAGGCCTTACAAGATATAACTCCTGGTACAAGTATTGATGCATCATTATCTACTATGGAAAATTTCAAACTCTTCGTTGATCCTTTCAAGGAATATGTCTTCGAACTAAAAGGACAAGCTAAAATTGAATCAAAGACAAGGCATGCAGAAAATAAACTAGTGGATATCACAAGGAAGTGTGCAAGTGCACATCACAAAGTTACAAAATGTTCAAAGGATGTTCAAACCTGTGGGGAAGAATCACATAAATTACTTTCATATTGCTTGAAATGGATAAATATCACATGAAGCATAAAGGATTCCATGAGTAAAATTGAAACATAAATAACCACTACAACATATACTTATGATCTAGTGAAAGACAAAGATAATTAGACCTAGACTAGCATTATGCGGCTACATGACAACTTATTTACCTTGCAAAATTAGAGAGAAGTGAAACTTAGACAATAAGTGAAGCTAATGGACTTAGTGAAGATAAAATATATACCTATTTCAAGTGCCCTTGCTAGTACTAATAAACTTTCAAAGATAAAAATTAACCCTAATACTCTGGTAGAAGGAGAAGAAACTCTAATGGATCATGAATTACAATACAAGACACTTGCAAAGGAAAAGAGGCTTTGGGAAGAAGGCATATCTACTTGGAAATATATTTTGTAGAAGCTCAAGGGGTCAGCATCCTCAGGTTGACAATATTTACTTCTATGCATTTTTCTAAGTTTTTAGAATCCCTTATTGCATGAATAGAGGCATACAAGTTTTTCTTGGTTAATTCCCTGAGGGGGAGTCAACACATATATCTAAGGGGGAGTATACTAAGTTTTTTCACATCCTTTTCCATTGATCTCAAAGGGGGAGAGATAGTTGAAAAAAAATTTGGTCAAAATACTTGGAGAGATATTGAGAAAATATTTTTGGGAGAGATATGTGTAAGGGAGGGACAAGCTTTCAAAAATGTTTTTGATATGCATGTTGCCACTAATGAAAAAGGGGGAGATTGCTGGAAGCCCATCATTGATGATGCATTTTGGCAACATGAGCATGAAGTGTATACACATTGCTTGATCTAGTATTGTCATTGATGTCAAAATTGTTATGATCATCCTAGCATAGTTTGGAAGTATTTTTGGTAACATATGTATAGTGCAAGTTGTTATGGAAAGCATGGATTACCAAGAAATTGGTTAAGTATTTCCTCTGATAGTTTTATGGTTTAGTGTGTTAGTTTTTGGGTTCGTACTTCACCGTAAGTTGGTATAACCCTCTACAATTATAACTATAATTTTGAGTCCTTCAGATGCAACTATATTCAAGATTTTATGACATTCTTTGAATTTTCTTGAAAGATGTGAATGACAGTGCTTAGCCTTGTATATTGCAGTTACTTTTTGTATAGTGTGTCAGTATGGGAGATTTCGAATTCCTTCACGAATAATTATTTTGTTTTACGATGATGAAGATAAGATAATAAATGTCAGTTGAATGGGAATTCAAAGGAAGATCATTCCTTAAGGTCGCACGTTTGGAAAATTGCATGTACACTTGAAGATTTTGTGTTTAGGTCTATTTTTGGGCTGACCTAACACATTTGATATTTTTTGGAGGACACACAAGCAAATTTATCTTATGTGGGATTTATTTTAGGTCCATGTCGACCTATCTTGATGTAAATTGAATTTTGGATAAAGGCGCAATGTGTGGATACAATGTTTTGAGGAAGAAATGCTTAATTTTGTGTGTTACCTCTAATTACGTCGACCTAATTGAAGTTACACTTGATATGGATCTCGATCTTTTGATAAGAGTGTGTGTGTATGAGAGTATGATGAAGAGATAGTAAATTATATGTGAGTATTGAAGAGATATATGACATGTATGGTGGTTCACCTACATGTGTGTGATGTAGAATTGAGGAGATTGTGAACAAAGCAGAGTACTAATTCAGATTGGTGTGGAGATCATTTTGTACTTCATTTTAATTGTAATCCAACATATGATAGATGCTATTGTATTAGTTTAAATGGGCAGTGTTGCCAACCCTACTTTCTTCTTTCTCTGTGGGCTGTGAGCATTTTTCTGGATAGTGTGTCCTAACCTGACAGTGAGCCTTTCTGTAATATCTTATATCTAGATATAATATATTTTGAGCTAAGCCTCATCGTGGTTTTTCTCTTTTTGGGTTTTCCATGCAAAAATATAGGTGTTCATGTGTCATTTGATTTTGTGGATGTCTTCATGCTTTCATTCATCATTGGAGTTATATTTATTCTAATAATTGGATGGCTTGTGTTTAATTGGTTTAAACCAATACTGATTCACCCCCCCTCAGTATTCTGGGTGTTCAACATTCCAATAACTACTGATAATAAAAAAAAGAGCCTCTATTTTAAAGTTATGGAAAAAATACCCTTACAAACACTTACCAATTTAACCAAAAAATTAATGTTTGCAGTGATAATTGATCACATTAGCATAAAGTGTCAACTTTAAACGTTAAATGTTATGTGTAAATGCTAACTGTGATCAGGTGAAATCTCCGAGTCTAAAAACACAAAACAAAATAGAATGCAAGAGAAGCAAATAACACCTAAGACTTCAAGATTGGGCTACGTTAAACACAAACAAAAGAAAGATAACAAAAAAAGTGATTATACCTTTATTCGTGTTGATCCTTGGTTGGACGTTGATAGTATTGTTGATGTGTGCTCCTTGGATGATAAGCTTGCAATGATGGTGGTTGAAGGATTAAAGGAGGTATGTGAATACAATGATGGATACTAAAATGCAAATTCAAGTGATAAGATGCTACAATAAATGGTTAAGATGCTTAAATGGCTTGAGAGCATGAATGCATAAAAATCACAAGTTCTAAAATATAGATCTTTTAATGAAGGAAGATGGGGGTATTTATAAAAGAATTTGAATTCTTTAGAGGATTCAACGGTCAAGATTGAGCCACCATGGCCAAGATGGAGGGCTATGGTGAGTTGAGGACTCATAAGCCCTCACATCTTGCCATGTGGCAGATGAAGTGGCCAAGGACAAGGTGAGATGACAAGGGTACAAGGTGACATGGAAAAGACCATGTGGTCCCAAGGTACTTGCAAGTACCTTGGGATGGGAGAGGATTTCCCCAAAAAGGCATTCCTTGGCCCCATATGGGGTTGAAAGTGACAAGTGAAGACTTTTAGAAAGTCCACTTTTTTCACCATGGGGATTGGAGATGGCCTTAGAGAAATAAAAGTGAATTTTTAATTCACTTTTTGGAAGAAACCAATGGGTAAGACAAGATTCCCCTAAAAGGGGTCCTTGTCCCATGGGTACGATGTGAACTTTGAGAGGTCATGGGGAAGACAAATGCATAGGGGGAATAAGTGTGAATTTTTAATTCACATGGGGAAGAGGTCAAACCAAAAAAAGGTTGACCTAAGGACATGCTAGAAAAGGTAAGTGATTAGGATTAGGATTGTGCAAACAGGTGATTAGGCTAATTAATGATGATTAGAGGCAAGTGGATAGATATGGAGGATGTGACATTAATCCTAATTAAGGATATGCACATCTTAATGAAGGGTTAATTAAATTAACCCTAATTAGTGAAAGGGTTATGGAGGATGGGACAAGGAGAGAGAAAGAATGAATTAAAAATTGAAAAGGATAATTGACTAAATTAAATAAATTGATTGATTTATTTAATTTAGAGAGGAAATGGTAAAGGATAAAGTATTTAATTAAATACTTTTATGAACCTTAGGAAAATGAGATAATATTAATTAAATATGTCATTTAATTAATATAGATGGATTAGACAAATAAATGATAGGATTATGGCCATATGGAAGTGGTCAATTTAAGTGTACATTTTTCCCCTCTTTGAGATGGTATTACAAAGTAGCATCATTTCAAAGAAAATAAAATATAGCACCTAGAAGAAGATGGTTAGATTAAGGAAGATGCCCTAGTCATTCGAGGAGTAACTAGGAGGAAAGATGATGGGAGTGAAGAAGAAGATTAGGGATTGAGGATGCCCCCTCGAGAGGCCATGTAGGTTTAAGAGAACACGAGTGTGCTCTCGAAATGGATGAGATGATGCAAGGGTAGATGGGGAATATGATGTGAAATGAGGGATGAGAGAGGATGATAAATGATGAAAGAGATAAACACAAGCACAAATGGATTTAAGGATAAAAGTGATGTTGCCCTAGGCAAGCTACAAGACAGGATTGATTGATGGTTGAGGGAGTGTTGTTGATGAGGGAACAATATATCCCAAAACAACACAAGGATAGGGAAGGATACATTCCAATGAGAGTTTTGTTGAGGAGGGAAGGATACATCCCATAAAAACATAAGGATAGGGAAGGATACATCACACTGATGAGGATGATGATAGTGTTGTTAATGAGGGAAGGATACATCCCAAAACAACACAAAAGGATAGGGAAAGATACATCCCAATGATAACAATGATGATGAGTGGGTCAAGGCTTGTAGCAAGGTTGAGAACAAGACCAAAGATGTGATTAGATGATTTTTTGCTAGATTGAATGGAGTAGGATTGGATGGAGATGTGAGATGGTTAAAATCAATGAAGATGATGGAGGTAAAGATGCAATGCAATGGAAGAGAAAATGAAATGAAATCCTAATGCAAGTTGCCATTTTTGGAGCACTAATTTTTATTATAGCATAAGACACTAGGTACCAGGGTATATGGACCAAGGCAGATTAGTGTATAATGCATACACAAACACAACAAACAAGGAGGCTATCCTAACACCCCAAAGTCGCGATGATGTTGGTCAGGCCAAGTATTGGGATAACCACAAGTACAAGAGGATGCCCTAGCATAACACAAGACCACATGCATCTTGGTGGGTACTACGTGGGAAAACTAGGAAAACAAAAAACAAAAGAAAAACCAAGATATGCCGCTATGTAAACTAGTCAAAACACACCATAATATGATAGAGCATGGCGGCCTTGACAAGTGATGATAGGGAGCTTAGATGATAAACAAAAACCAAAAACATCAAAAGATTGTAATAAATTTCAAAATGTCCTTTTCCATAGGATGAAGATGATGGATGGGGTTGATGAGGTATGTTAGGAAGGATACATCCTATTGAGACCAAAGATGGAGGATAGATTGGTTGATCGACATGACGCGGGATATCTAAAACCGATTAAATATCATGACACAAATGGATTCCATTTGTGAGTTATCAGCTTAATAAGGACATACCTTGACAACATGACACAAAACACAAGACACCAGACCGAAACACCCTAAAGACCTAGGGGCTTGAGGGTTGATCAAAGATCAACCTTGTCTATGTGAAAGCATAGAGCCCTCGTAGTTCAGGAAAAGACCATGGATAAAAGTGGAAAGAGGACAATGGAGACCTCAATGGATGGTGTAGATTGGACAGACAAATTCCCTGGGGGCGGATCAAATGATCGACCTTGCCTATGTGAAAGTACAGGGGCCACATAGTTCAACACAAGGCTAAAGACAGATGATGGAAGATGACAAGACATACAAAAGATAGAACCCCAAGGGTGGATCAAATGATTGACCTTGCCTATGTGAAAGCGTAGGGGCAACATAGTTCGACACAAGACCAACGATAGACAACAAATAGGGGATGATGAGATGACCATGATATAAATAGATACGCGGATGGATCTGATATGATGAGCTAGGATAGGCAGTGCAGATGGGATGGTTGATATGTTGGATGTGGATTATATGAAGCACAGGGATGGTATAGTTATTTAGATTATTAGAAGATGAATTGGGAGGATGAGATGATGGATAGATGAAAAATGATAAGACATTAGAAAGATGTAGGAAATAGATAGGAGTAATTGGCTATTATGGGCTTGGGTGTAGTCGACTGTTCTAGGAAAGGTCGCCCCTTTGAGGGCAAGGTCACTTGTTTGAGGAAGATTGGTGATTTTTTACTTGGTTTCAGTGTAAAATGATTGAAAAGGAAGGGCGGGGTCACCCCTTTGAGGGTAGGGTCACCCCTTAGGGGCAAGTTCACCCGCTTTCAGGTGGAGCCACCTCTATGTATTGGTTTGAACCTAACTTAGTCAAACAAAATGATGGCAAAGGATAAAATGACAAGTAAAAGGCCAAAACTAACTGACAAGTACTAGTTTTTCATAAGAAAACACTTCATAAAACACATGCCTAGTTCTAGTGTTAAGGGTATGGTCAACATGATACTCTATCTAGGCTTAACAAGGTTGATAAGGGCATCCTTGATATACGCACAGTACATGGGGCCCAAACTGTGAACACCAGTCCATCACAAGCGTGAGTTGGGAGGAACCAACGAGAGACTGGGAGCTCAAACCAACTCTTCATGTCTTGTCTAGGTATCACCCTAGCTTTGATGCTTCTCTAGACATGACGTGATCGGATTGAGGTACAAATTTTTCCTCCCTCCTTTATATACCCCACCAATACACATGGTTGGAATCGTGCCTTAGGGTGATGAAATCCCCAAGCAGGTCCCGCTAAGAAAATGAAAAGGGTATAAAAAGGACTAAGTGTCAATAGCCCACTTGTGCAAACACTCAAATAAATTCTTTGACCCCTTTTAATTAAATCTATGTGCCTAGTTAAGATAAAAATCAAAAGCAACTAACTAGAGAATTTTTTTTTTCTCTCCCTATAGCGAATGTGTTAGTATTTTGTTGTTTTTGGTCTTCTATAATCATTAACAAATTGCACAAATGTTAGCAAAAAAAACACTCACCAACAAACACATATTAATAGGTCAGTAATGAGGAAAAAAATAGCATGAATCTGAACTCTGAAATCAAAAACTAACTCTTTGTTTTACCTATTTTACCTCTGTTCAGGGTGGGATTGCCTCTGTATTTTGGGCACAACTGGCTCTTTGAGTGCAACCAGTTGTTTTGGGCAAGGTCACCCCTTTATGTTGGGCACAAACGACTCTTTGGGTGCAACCGACTGTTCTGGGAAAGGTCACCCCTTTATGTTGGGCACAACCGACTCTTGGGTGCAATCGGTTGTTCTGGGTGCAACCAGATGTTCTGGGCAAGGTCACCCCTTTGTGTTGGGCACAACCGGCTCTTTGGGAAAAATTGTCTATTCTAGGCATAGCCAATTGTTCTGGCAAGGTCACCCCTTTGTGTTGGGCACAACCAGCTCTTGGGCATAGCCGATTGTTTGGGGCACAGTCGGTTGCCTGTTCTGTGCAAGTTCGCCCCTTTGTGTTGGGCACAACCGACTCCTAGGCGTAGCCGGTTGTTCTGGGCAAGTTTGCCCCTTTGTGTTGGGCACAACCGACTGTTCTAGGCAAGGTCGCCCCTTTAGGGTGGAGTCGCATTCGTGTTCCAGAATCTATAAAATTTCAAAAAATAGAAAACGTGAAAGTGATGGACCCGTGATATGGGTCCCATCGGGCGTGCCATAAATGTGTGTAGGTGAAATCTCCTAGTCTAAAAACACAAAAAAAAATAGAATGCAAGAGAAGCAAATAACACCTAACACCTCAAGATTGGGCTGTGTTAAACACAAACAAAAGAAAGATAACAACAAAAGTGATTATACCTTTATTCGTGTTGATCCTTGGTTGGCCCTTGATAGCATTGTTGATGTGTGCTCCTTGGATGATAAGTTTGCAATGATGGTGGTTGAAGGATTAATGGAGGTAGGTGAATTCAATGATGGCTACTAAGATGCAAATGCAAGTGCTAAGATGCTACAATAAATGGCTAAGATGCTTAAATGGCTTGAGAGCATGATTGCATAAAAATCCCAAATTCTAAAATATAGATCCTTTAATGAAGGAAGATGGGGGTATTTATAAAAGAATTTGAATTCTCTAGAGGATTCAACTGTCAAGATTGAGCCACCATGGCCAAGATGGAGGGCTATGGTGAGTTGAGGACTCACAAGCCCTCACATCTTGCCATGTGGTAGATGAAGTGGCCAAGGACAAGGTGAGATGGCAAGGGTACAAGATGACATGGAAAAGGCCATGTGGTCCCAAGGTACTTGCAAGTACCTTGGGATGGGAGAGGATTTCCTCAAAAAGGCATTCCTTGGCCCCATATGGGGCTGAAAGTGACAAGTGAGGACTTTTAGAAAGTCCACTCTTGTCACCATGGGGATTGGAGATGGTCTTGGAGAAATAAAAGTGAATTTTTAATTCACATTTTGGAAGAAACCAATGGGTAAGACAAGATTCCCTTAAAAGGGGTCCTTGTCCCATGGGTACGATGTGACCTTTGAGAGGTCATGGGGAAAACAAATGCATAGGGGGAATAAGTGTGAATTTTTAAGTCACATGGGGAAGAGGTCAACCCAAAAAAGGTAAGTACCAAAAAAAGGTTGACCTAAGGACATGCTAGAAAAGGTAAGTGATTAGGATTAGGATTATGTAAACATGTGATTAGGATAATTAATGATGATCAGAGGCAAGTGGATAGATATGGAGGATGTGACATTAATCCTAATTAAGGATATGCACATCTTAATGAAGGGTTAATTAAATTAACCCTGATTAGTGAAAGGGTTATGGAGGATGGGACAAGGAGAGAGAAATAATGAATTAAAAATTGAAAAGGATAATTGACTAAATTAAATAAATTGATTGATTTATTTAATTTAGAGAGGAAATAGTAAAGGATAAAGTATTTAATTAAATACTTTTGGGAACCTTAGGGAAATAGGATAATATTAATTAAATATGTCATTGAATTAATATAGATGGATTAGATGAATAAATGATAGGATTATGACCATATGGAAATGGTCAAATTTAAGTGTCTACACTAACCATGAAAGAAAAAATGAAAAAGGTATAATGAATCTTGGTAGATAAATGTAAGCTCGGTTCAATGAAGGACTATTATAAAAGAGTCCTATTGGACTAGGTAATTTTCCAACTAACCAAACCTTTCTACATGTTTAAGAAGAGATGGGGTACCAGATGTCTTCTTCCTCAATGCCAAGGTTTCTTGAAAGAAAGCAACTGCTACTTATAGTGGTGTGGATTATAATTAAGGCAAGATGAGATGGCATGCAGGCCACATAGGGAAATGAATAGGTGCAAAAAATTGATAGAGAGCGATGCTTTTCACACCTCTTGTCTTCATGCCATACTTGATACCATTATTCAAGGATGTTGATGCATGGGTGAAGGTCAATACAAGAAAAGAACTTGACGAAAGCTGCTTGAAACGGGGCGATGTCAAAATTATCAATGCCTAACTATGAAATATTTCAAAATCATCACGCCTAAGAATAAATTCCTCTACTAATCCATGATCCCTTCGCTGCAAGACATCTTTAAATTGTTAAAGGTTGCCCCCAAAAAATAGGTTGACTCATAAATATTGGAAAATAATGAATGGTTTGTAAATCGATTCCTCAACAATTCTCTTTGATCTTAAAGGCCACTAGATCAAAAACCATGAAGATTGATGGAGATAGGACACTATTGGAGGCCAATGGAAATGTTAAAATCCTTCAAGATCTATTGAAAATTAACAATAGCGGAACTCTACAATAGGGAGACATTGAGTTGCAGAGATGAAGAATAGCTTTCCAATGTGTGGTGGACAATTTAAAGTTCCCACATAGAGAAAATCATGCAAAAATATTACAAATCCATTCTAGGACATGGAAGATCATACAAGGAATGCTATGAAATGGAGCTTTGTTGACCAGGATGGTGTGGAGGTGGTGAGGCATAGTTGAAGTTGCATGTGTAATAGCAACCACCTTAAAAATTGAAGTGTGGAAATATTGCACCAAAAAAGGATGAAATTTGATAATGATGTAGGTTGAGCCCTTGGGAAGTGTTTGAAAGGACTCAAAATAACTCAAAGATCAAGCAAATAAACACAAAGTAGATAAAATTGAGCTTTAAACCTGCAAAACTCAAATGAAACCCTCCAAAAATAATTGCTTCATAGATTTGTGATATCTTGAAAACAAGCTGATGAAGGCCAAGAATCTTCTAGAAATTACAATTTTCTACCTAATGGAAAATTGGAATATGACAGGTTGGCCCTTTGCTAAAAAAATCATTTTTTACTATTTTTCAAAAAATAGGCACAAAGGCCAAAATTTGCAAAAAATGAAATTGCCAAAATTGATGAAATAAAAGGTATTTTTTATTTTTCTTGAGCCTTTTGAATGTGATGAAACCATTCATTTGGATCTATGAAACTCTATTGATAGGGCTATATGCAAGAGTCACCTCCATATGGGATGAGAATTCTCTCATGGTTTTGATACCATGTTGGAGAATGCCAAGAAAAAAGAGAGCATGAAACAACTTCTACAAGTGAATAAAATATGCACAATAGTATGTCTATAAAATATGAAATGAAGTTTATATGATACAATGATCAAGCCTTACAAATATAGACAAGGATGAGAAGGTAGGACTAAACTGTTTATTACCCCTCTATAGATAAGACACTTGTGAGCTCACTTGACAAGTGGGTGAGCAAGTGTCAATAAGTGTCTCAAGTCATGAGGACACATGTCTCAATGCTATGAAGTGAGACAAAAATAAAAATAAGCCTAAGTAAATTTAAGATAGGTTATTAGCCAACTAGGTAGATAAAGACACTATTTACACTAACACATAGTAATTTTTAGTAAACCCTTACTACCAAGTTTTATTCAAGTATAGTTTGAAATGCTTTTATTTGTTTAGAAAGACATCACCCATTTGTATAATTGATACATAAATGTTGAAGCCAAATCTAAGATAACCATTCACTTCCAAATCAAACCAACATCCCCCACACCACACTAATACCTTGTCCATTGCCCATTTATCCATTTTGACCATACCCTTAGTCCTGTTATGCCTTGCATAACCACCTCATCTTTTTCCTTGGCCAAAATGGGTCCCCCTCTTTTGTTTTTTGTCCTTGTTGTTTTTCAAAAAAGTTTGGAGTTGTTCTTTCTTCCAACACTTTGTTTTCTTTTTTTTTGCCGGAGCCAGAGCCAGAATCAAATCTGGATTTGAAACTTGTTTTGAGTTTCATTCCCCGACTCCTTCCCGATTCCAATCTCACTCATCTCTTTGTTGGTCTCTTTGGTCTATCTTATTTTCCTTTCGCGGAATCGGAGTTGGAATGGATATTAAGTTTGGGATTTATACAAAGTTCCAAACTTGTTTCCATCCCACCTTTGCCTCCACCTTTTTGGTTTGTTTGTTTGGACTTGGGATCGATGCTATTTACCTTGTTTTGATCTCGGTGTCTTCTTTTTGGTTCTTTCTTTCCTTTTCTTCGTCGTTGGCGGAACCGAAACCGAAATCATAACCAAACTCGAAACTTGGACTAAGTTCCCAAACCCGGTTCTTATTCCACTTTCGCTCTCGCCTTTCTTCTTGTTGTCTAACTTTATTTTGGTCACATAATAGTTTTGTGCCTGTTCTCACCGCGATTCCATGTCTGACCTATCACCTTAATGGCATTAATTATAGGTACCTCCCACGTATGAAATTGGATTTTTACCTTAATTAAGTTTAACGCATTGGTTATTATTATTTTTTAACAAGTAATATTGAACTAGAGTTGAGGTAGAGAATTTGGGAGCACGATTCAATTAGAGGCAAAGCATTTTGTGCGCGGATTCACATCAAAGGCCAGCCTATTGGATTTCTTTTCGAGGTGGGGTTTATGTTCTTTATTTTCTTTGTTGTCGTTCATTGTGCTTGTTTGGTCTGCCATTCTTTGTGGGGTTCGTGACTCTTTTCATTTGAATCCTTGATTGTTTTCTTTTCTTTTATTTCCTTTGTCTTTGGTTCTTTCTCTTTTTTTGTTTTATTTAACTGTCTGTCATTTTCTCATTTGTTTTTGCTTTGCAACGGTCGTTTTTACATTTTCTTCACACTTGTACCATTGTGCCTTGTTGTTTTGGGGTGTCGATCATTTGCTTCATGGTTTTGTGGTGTTCTTCAATCCGTTACTTTACCTGTCAGTCCTTTTGCATGTCGACTTGTTAATTTTGAGTAGGGTTAAGTTGTGCCCTAATTGTTTAAGTCGAAGGTTTTTAATAAACTAGGGTTTTGCGGGTCTTTGTTAGTTTTAAAATTGTTCCCTAGTTGCTATGTTTCCCCTTGGTTGTATGGGGGACGGTTTAGTACTGTTATTTTAAGCCTCCTTGGCTTGTCAGGTGACCTCGTTTTTGGGCCATAATGTCATTCATTCTACTATAAAAATTTCTAATGACATCATGTTTGTTTTAATCGGAGTCAGATCCAAGATTAATTCTATTCTCAAACCTTTGTTTGCAATGGATGTCAAATCCATCTCCGAGCCCACTTCCGATGAATTATAAATTATCAAAATATCTTTCACTTTGTTGGAAGCGAAGGCGGATCGGGATATAAATTTAAAACTTCTTCATTGTACCAAGTCCGATTTCTATTCTAATCCCAGTCCTGATTACCATTCCGACTCCATCTTCGATCCTGCTATATGGTTTGTTGCAAGTTCAATGTCCATTCTAGTCCCGACCCCAGTGGTGCTTTAAAATATTTCTAGGGATGTCTTCTACCTGGTCTCGCCTTCAATGTATATGAAAGGTGAGATCTCTAACCTGGTTTTTCATACTTCTTGTGGATCTAATATTGGGTTTTTTTGCAGAAATTACAAGATGTCAAGAGCATCGGGTGAGGCTTCTCAAAGGATTCAACCTACAAAGACTTAAAAACCAAGAGCAAAGCCTAAAAAGGTTAAGCTAGTAAAACTCCCTTATACCTTGAGGTATAATCATCAGGGTCTTGCCATCACTGCTAGTAAAGTGGATTCTGATTGGGTGGACATAATTGATACCAACCTGGGTTCATTCCATTATGAGGAATTGTACTCGGAAACGTTTTCTGAAGAGGTAACAAAGAGGACCCAAAGAATAGTCGAATCTAGCTTGGCTCATATTACTATATTTCCTCTGTCAATCCAATGTCCCGAATTAATGATGATAGTAGCTGGAGCCTATAGTCCTGCTACTAGACAGTGTGTGGATTCGTAGGGTAATGTCATCATTGATCTAACTCCTCAAATGTTTAAGTTCATGTTCAATGTGCCCACTCCAAAGAATCCTAGGCAAATCAATGAGGTGAAGGCCTTGAAAATATATAGTAATCATAAGGAAGCCAACAAAAGTCATTTGAATAAGAAATGGATGAGAACTGAGAAAAAGTCTCTAGTTAAGCTTCTAGATCAGCCTAAAAGGGCAAAATTCTACAAGGAGATTGGGGACATTATAATGATGCTATCCAGAGTGTTTGGGAAAAGGGATGCTCTCCACTTTAAAGAATGGATGTTTCTATTCATTCAAACAATCCTAGATGGCAGGCAACAATTTGATTGGCCCATGATTGTGTCTAAAAGCATACATAACCAAATGATTAGAGTGAGAGAAACCAAGAGTTTCTTCATGACCTCTTATGTCATTTATGCAACAATAAGAAGAGGCATTTTTTCAGGTTTAAATAGAGTGGGGATTTTGGGAGAAGCTGATGGAAAAAATAAGGTGTGGAATCATTATGATTAGCTCACCTTGTAGAATTCTAAACTACATTACAGAAGGGTTAATGAAACATTTTTATATGTCATTATTAACTAGCTTATAGGAGATGCAAGATATAGATTGAGCCAGGAGGCCATGGCATTCACTACAGAGTGGGGATATTGGTTTATCCAATACCCAAAGTTTACTTATTTTAGGCTGGCTAGATTTGATGGTCACCCTCACCTACTCCCTAGATGTTGTAGTAATAGGATTGTTTTAATGGAGTTAATTTATCAAGCTTTGGGGGTTAATTCTAAATTTGGTATAAAGCATAAGACTAGTTGTCATAAGTTCCCCTTGAAGTTGGGTGAATATAGCTCTCCACACCTTGTGGGAGCTAAGGTTGTTTGCAATGAATTGATGCATCTAAAGTTGGGCTTGTACACTGGTAGGAAGCAATTTGATCCAAAGAAGAAGATGAATGCTTTGCTTGCTTCTGTTTTTGATAAACACTTCAATCTATTGGAGGACTTTTGGAGTGATCTTCAGGATGAGTATGACTTGAGGAAAATAAATTAGGAAAGGTTTCCTATCCCACTCATGGTGGAGTATGGGGTCAAGGTGGACATTATTGAAACATTATCAGATGATGGGGTGGTTTTGGATCCCCAATATGAGGTACAAAATATAGGTACCAAGAACTTGGATCCTGTAGATTGGGGTGTAGAGGAGACCATAGCTATTAAATAGATAGCAAGGCCAGTGTTGGATAGAAGCATCCAATGGGTCATTCTAAGAACCAAGGAGCCTAGGGGTCAACATTCCAAGAAAAGGAAAGGTGCAAGTACCACTCAAGGGTACAAGAGGATGAAAAGAAGAATGCCTCCTAAGGAACCCTTGGAATTCTTCCCTCCTGATATAGAGGAATTTGAACTTGAAGTTCTGGCTCAAAATCTACTTGAAGCACATGAAGAAGAAGTCCCAATAGGACCTGAGGCCTCAACATCAGTTGTAGTTGAGTTGTCTACTCATCCCCCTCCTACAGAGCAGTCAAGTGGAGAAACACCTAGGGAAATCTTCATAAGGAAGCTGAAACTTTAAAGGGAAAGGAACTTGACGTTGAAATCCATGATGTAGAGACAGACTTTGAGGATACTCTATCGGATAAGGAGACACTGGAGGAGATGCCTCTTGATGAAATTGAGGATGTAGGAATTGAGCATGTTTTTATGGAGGAGGACCAATGGACACTATTTGAAGAAGCTAAGAGAGAATCATATGCAAAGGTACAAGCTAATGCATTGCAAAAACAAAAAGAGTCGGATTCCAAAGCACAAGTTGAAGCATTGGAAAAACAATAGGAAATGGATGCAAAGGCACAAGATGATGCATTACTCCAACAAAAACAATTAGAGGCCAAATAGAAAGATGATGAGTTGGCCAAGCAACAACAACAAAAAGAGCAGGAGCTTAGAATAAAGGAGGAGAATGACAAGTTAGAAATGCTGCAAAAGATCCATGATCTTAAAGAAGAGAAGGCTAGACAAAGAAGAGAAAGGGAAACCCTTGAGGCTAAATTTAAAATTGTTGAAGAGGCCTATAAGAAAAGAGAGGAAGAAGAATGCTTGCAAAAGGAAAAGGATGCTGAAGAGCTTGCTAAGCAACAACAAAAGGAAAAGGAAGCATGGGACAAGCTCAAAGACTTGGAGAGAGAGAGAGATAAATTGCTTGAAGAGAAGAGGTTAGAGGAAGAACATTTGAAAAAGGCTGTAGGAGCAGAAGGATAAGGAAGAGGCCGAGAGGGTTGCACAAGAGAATGTAGAAAAGGAACAATAAAATGTGTAGGAGGTTGATTCTCAACCTAAAGCTACTTTATTCCAGCCACTATCTTCTACCACTACTGCCTCTTCCTCTACAATGATGGCTACCACTCCTAGTGCTCCTACATGGTTAAACCTAGATCTTTAGAAGAAGAAGATAGCTCCACCGCAACCTCTTAATTGGGAAGAAATGATGAAGGAGATAGAAAAGGAAAGACCTAAGAAAAATCCCAGGGTTCTTCATTCCATAAGGCTCACAGAGGCAAGAGAGATCATTTCTGAATGTGCAATTCTGGTGGTGGACAGGGATAGGCAAGATATGCAAGTGACTGATTATCAATTGGGCACAATCAACTTAGGGAGGCCTACAAGGAATCAACAAATGAATCTTATTGATGTTGTAGCTTCCTCCACAAAGTCCAAGATGATCAAGGATAAAAAAAGAAAGGATGAGCTTAAGGCTCAATTGGATCAATTGTATAGTTTCTTAAGAGATGTTTCAACTCCCATGTCCCAACAAGCTACTGCCTTGGAAACTCCAGTCTTACTTAGAAAAAGAGAAGTTTATGATTTAGTAAAAATGAGGAGAAAGTCTAGGATGCTAGATAGATGGATTAGCAAGCTTAATTAGGAAGTGGGTGAAGTGCTGGTAAATAGTTTTGAAATCCATAAAACATCACTTGAGTTGATAGAATAAATGCATCATCATACTGAAACTCTAGGATAACAGGAGGAAGAATATAGGGGGTATGTTCAAAAGATGAAAGATATTAGTACGTTGCCAAAATAAACTCTTCTAGAGCAATCAATCCTCGAAGAAGATAATGAAGATTTATTGGAAAAGGCCTCAAGCATAATCCGGTTTAGGTTTGACTTCATAAATAAACATAGGAATGAAATTCAAGATGCTATTAAAGACTTGAATAAGCAGCTTGATGGATTAGAAGCTATAGTAGCTATTTTAGTCAATGTAGACATACCAGTTAAAGAAGGCATGCCTTTGGATCAATTGAAGGAGAAATAGAACAACATATTCCAAGAGGTCATGCAAAAAGAAGATGATGGAGAGGATTTATTGTTGGATAAATTGATGGATATTAAAGAGGAGGTGAAAGCTGCTAGGAGGGAGTTGACCAAATTGAAAGATATGTAGGAATTTGCTTCAGCAAAGTTGAAAAGAATCAAATTGAAGATAGCTGGGTCGATGGGCTTGATGTGGACATCCTTCAATAAGTGTTCTCCAGCTATGATGAATATCTTCTTGAGAAAACACCATAGGATTGAGTTGGTAGAAAAATGTTCTATTTTGGGCACATGACTGCCCCTTTTCTCTCCTACTTTATAAGGCAATCAAATTTTGAACTAAAGGTTTTCATCAGCCAATCCTGTCTCTTTTCTTGGGCATCAAATTTTGCACAACAGGGCAATCAACTTTTTAACTGAAGATCAACCATTCTAGTTTCTTGATGTAGTTCTGACTCCTTGATTAGTGGATCTCAATTTTTAATTGAGAGGGATTTATGCATAGCATGTCTATATGTACTTTTGAGCTCCATGTTATAAAGGTCAGTTGATGGAAGTAGAATTAGCCACCTGATGATAGCAGATAGGATTTTATAGCTTTGAGCAAAGATACTTTTTTTTTATGTTTAATTTAGATACACTTTTTATATAGTTTTATGTTGGAATTGAACTTCTTGGATGAGGCTAATGAACCATAATCACTCTATATGCCAGTGAGTTTCTATGCATAAATTTTTCTTATTTGATACAAATCAATAGGGGAAAACAGATTTTAAAGATTATTTCATTAATTTTTTTATGAATGGAATTATTATGTCTGTTGATCTATATTATTGGCAATGAATGAGGAGTTTTTTTTGAATATTGTAGTATTTTGATGAATGGTTGTGATGATTAAATTAAGCACTGTGAATGTATGCAATTGTATGGATTGTTCTGTGAGTTGCATCATGTTATGGTTTTGATCTGTTAAGAAACACTTGTTGTTGAGAATATATGTCTGGATGTTAAAGAATTTTGTTCATGTTTTATTGATCCATGCCTTGTTCTATCCTTTTTCTATTTATTTAAACCCCCCCCATTAAACATAGATTGATGAATCAGGTACAGTTTCTATTCCTTATCACCAGCAAAGGCCCCTTGAATATTATAGTTGCATTGGCCAATTGAGTGACATTAGACTGTTGAGAACCAACTACTAGGACCTTGGAGGTTAGGCTACTATATGTTGTCTTTCTTTTTCAAGAGAAATTGAGTAGAAATATTTTGTTTTATGTTGTTTGTGCTATTTTGACCATCAACAAGTCCTTCCTACATTATCCACATTTTTGGACTTGTCCCATCATCCAATCATCCACCACACATCTTTGAGTGCAAGTTACATATCCTTTTGTCACTCATTATCCCCTTGGTGATAACCCTAGTCATCTTTGAGTCACGTCTAAGAGAACATTAGGATATCCTTGATCATCATAATTACAGTCCACACTCATCATCAATCCAAATCAATCCTTGGTCATAGTTGAAAGCATCACTTTTGGATCTCTTAAATAAAATTATCACATTAGTCCAAACTTTCAAACCTGTAATCAACTTAAGGCCCATTGTTTAATCCTTGGAAACTCTACACCAATCCATAGAATTCAAAAATCAAATCATAATCAAATCATCCTAAGATCCAAGTGTGCAGTATTAAAATATAATCCAAGCTTAGTAAGTCAAATCCACATAGTTCACCTAATCATCTATTCTTATATTTGGGGTCATCCTAATCATCCAAAGCATTCATCTATTACATCCAAGTCATTTATCAAAGTCTACCTAGGGCTATCCAAAATCCAAATCATCTCAAAGTTAAAATCCAAGGACATAACCAAAATGATGGACCTATATCTCACACCAACAAAGCCCAAACTCATAATCAAAGCAAGCCAAAATATCATAATCAAGGGAAAATCTGGATGGGCTTTAGAATTTGATAGTTTCCTATTGTTGTTTCATATGTGTTATCATAACTTTTTGCTAAGTTTTAAGACATTACCAAGACCTTTCATACCTTTCATATACTTTTTAAGTAGTTTTAAGCATTTGGAATGGAAACATATGTTAATATGTGTATGTATGATTTATGAATGTTATGAAGTTTAATATGATTTTATGTTTAATTTATGGTTGTTGATAATGAGAATGCCTTAGGAAATAAGAATAAAATTTACAACAAAAGATATCTATCAACCTGTAATAATGGGCTTTCCAACCCATAACATAAGGACTACAGTTCATTGCAAGGAAGGATTCATTTGTTTGTATCATGACCACCTTCAAAGGAAGATGGAGGTGATCATTTAATGATCAATTCGTGAATCATTGAGTATTATTTGTATCTTTCAATAAGACAACTAGGAGAAGAAGTATATTCTCAACCAGACTATGAATTATGATAGAGTTGTTCTACTGAGCACATTTTTTGTTATAAATGGTTAAGTTTGTTAGGCATATAATCCTTGTTTAATTTACATAATCTTGTTTTTAGTAGTTATTACTTTCTATTTTAAAGACTTATTCCTCTTCTTATTCTTGAGGAAGAGTTGACATATGTTTTTTAGTTTGTTTTCAGTTCATGAATAATGAAACTCCCTCATAGATCCTATATAGTGGGTTTACCTATCGAGGAGGAGATCTAGAAATTTTAGAATGGTAGAATATAATGTGTTATTGAACAATATTTCAAATATATTTCATGTTAGATTTTTTGTAAAAGTTCTACGTTTAGAATGCAATAAAATAGAATTGATTTGATAATATGTTTTGCTGAGTAAGTGAGTGATTGAAAAAATCTTGTGGAAGCAATGAATCAAGAAAGGGCCACTTGAAGTACTATTGAACCAAATCAATTTAAGTTATTAGATTAGATTATGCATTGTGAGTTTCATTGATAGTTTCCAATTTCTATGATTGTGAATGAATGTGTTACAATTCCTGAATTAGAGTAGATTGATGTTTTGTTTCATACTCCAAAGGTTAAACTAAGTTAGGACATACTACAATATAATATTTAGTTAGTTACTATCTTAAGCATTAGGTACCCATAGCAAAGGTAGTAGTTTATATTCCTTCACTCTATTTTGATAATTAGTAGTTTATTATGATTTAAGGATTTTATTATATTTGTATGTGTTTATTTGCCTATACTCAATTGATATAGGATGTGTAGAATCCATGAATGCATATACATTTCCAGCACTATCTAAAGCTTACGATTCCCTAGTTGATTATTTAATTTAGCCCTCCTATGAATGATGAACTACTTGGTTTAGGGATCATTAGGTCCACTAGCTGTGTGCATAACCATTAGCACCAAGTTAATTAAGCATTTGAAATGGCTCCACATTTTTGGCATTTTTGTTAGGGGTGGTGCTAAGTTCAAGATTATTTTGTATGTTTTAAATTCTTTCCAAGATTTCATAGGATATCAAATTTTACTTCAGTATTAGGGTAAAAAGGCATTTAAGAATCAACAATAACACTATCTACTAACAATGTGCAGGAACTGCTGATCTAAAGATCTAGAACCATTGCATGCAAAGGTAGGGACATGCTCTAGGAAGATTTCTCCCCTTAGTACATGAAGTATTTGAAGACATTGGTGGATAGAGTGAATAAATTGAGGGAATTAATGAAGAAGAATTATCCCTTACACTAGTAGCTATAACAATTACAAAGGAGACTTCCATAATATATTTTTATATCATGGTTGAAGAGTTCATGGATAACTCAAGAGAGCATGTAACATTTTAATTCCCAATAACCAACCAGGAAAGGGCTTCTTCTCTGAAGAATATACGTCCTTCAAAATTTCCTATTTTTTATGGATTGGTTATGGAGGATCTAGACACCTTTATTTTTTAGTTTGAGGTGCTGTGTCAGAGCTATGAATACACCATAAATGATCACTAACTCTAATTGTTCCTAGCTACATTGAAATATATTTCTTTTTGTTGGTTCAAGGGGTTGGGAAGGAATGTCATTCCCAATTGGGAGACAATGAAGAAAAAATTCCTGGAGAAATACCAAGACTATTGTAGAGGCACATACAAAAATAGGGATGACATCTTTAGGATCTTACAAAGAGAATATGAGTCATTAGAACATTATTTTGAGAGGTTTCAATTTTGACTCAAGAGATCACTTTAAAATAGACTTTCTGTTGAATCTCTAAAATTGGTATTTTTAAGGGTTGTACATGGAGATTGTATAGATAATTTAAATCTCATTAGATCATAAGACATCTCTCAGCTACCTTTTGATGAGATTTGCAAGGTGTGTAGAAAATACTCTAGATCATTCATTAAGAAAACCAGAGATGACTGAACTTCTTCTCTCACCAAGACATCTACTGGAGTTTCAAGGGTAGAGTTTAGAAATATTCTATCCAATATGAAGGAGGACAACATTAGCCACTTGGATACCCAACTAGATACCCTCCATATAAAAAATAAGTAGGAAGAAGCAGAGGCACCCCTAACAAAATTTTGTTCACACTGTCACTAGAAGAGGATCAATTGTAAATGCAAAAAGCTAGCAAGAATCTTAGAAGAAAATCAAGGGAAGCAAAGGTTTCACACCCTAGAGGATGAAGAAGGACAAGTGTTTTAAATTGCCCAGTGTAAACCATGGAAACCCAAAAAATTTATGCCTCAAGACCCCTTGTCCTACAATATGTGATTTCTAGGTAGTAATTAAAACTTCTCAAATTAGAACCATCATCCCTAGACTAATGTGCAAAACCCACCATGGACAATGCCCCAAACAACCAATTGGAATCAACAAAAACAAGGGATGTGACCACCACAACATTAATAAGGTCCAAATTACAATTCCTAATGGCCAACCCAACAAAATCAATGGTCATTACAGTGGTGAGGAGGTCAAAAATGGAAAAAGAAAAATGTAGATTACATGCAACCACAATAGCCCTTGTAGCCACAACAACCTACCATAATGATAAATCTAGCCTTAGCTACACCACCACAACCAAGAGAGCCTTAGTTTCTAGCACAACTTGCACCTAAACCAAATAATAAGCCTGTTCAATAGGATTATGCTAACGATACCATCCAATACCCTACCTATGGGGTGGAGGTGAGTGATGTTCACCTCCATTCAAGGAAAATGCTAGCTGGGCCTTCATCTCCTCACATCACAAAGCTGATTGATGAGGAATTCCCAGAAGAAACTATGGACAAGCCACCTAAGGAACCTAAAAAAAATTAGGTTAAACCAACCAATATAAGTCTAGAGCCACCATTCCCTGAAAGAATAACTATACAAAAGTATTATTCTAAAGTTGAATTTGGCTTATTAGGACAACTCAAAGATGTTCTCATAAAGATACCCCTCATACAAGAAATTAAGGAAGTGTCAATATATATCAAGACAGTAAGAGAGTTATGCCTTAAGGAGTCAGGTAGAAAATGGAAGGACCCTTAGATTGTGCATGTCTTAGGACAACTTGTAGATATAATTTTAGAAAACATATTTGCCCCTAAATATGCAGACCCTAGGAGCCCTATTATAGATGTCAAAATCAACGGAACTCACATAAAAAATACCCTAATTGACCTAGGAGTAGCCATCAATGTGATGCCAAAGGAAACCATGAAGCAATTATAGTTAATGGAGCTCCAACCTACACCTACTATGTTACAATTAGCAGTTAAGCCAATGGTAAAACCAGAGGAAATTATGGAAGACTTGGTTATCAAATTGGACTCATGGGAATACCCTATAGACTTTATGGTGTTACAACCTAAAGAAAAATTTGTAAGATACCCATTAATTCTAGGAAGACCTTTGTTGGCTATTGCATATGCCTTCATAGCTTGCGGGTTTGGTAACATGACCATTTCCGATGAAAATGTGATAAAAAACTAGTCTTGTACCCACTTGCACAACCACATACAAATTTGGATCAGACTATATGGCCTACCCTAGATGAGGATGATCAACACTCATTACAAGAATTAATGAATATTGAACATAGTCCTATGTTGGGAATACAAGATGAAGATGAACTACTTGCAAATATTATGTAAAACTGCTATTGTAGGGACCCACAACAATACGATTGTCTAACATTCTTGCAAGACCCTTTACAAAACATAATCCCTACCAATGTATTCGAGTCTATCTCCTTGATTTTTTCATACATTATTGTTCCATAATTGTAGTCTCGATATTGCCTCTGTTAAAACATCAACCTTGACCATAGAGATTACACCAAGTAGGACATTAAATGTAAACAACCAATTGATAGTTACACAATAGTTTTCACTATTGAACATGTTGCAAGAACATGCAGGCGCATTCTCATGGGATTATCATGACATGAAAGGAATATATCCTAACCTATGTATGCATAAAATTTATAGTAATGAAGGCTACAAGTTGGTGAGGCAACCTCAAAGAAGAATGAACCCAGTTGTACATGGCATAGTTAAGGAAAATTTATAAAAGTTACTAGATATAGGGTTCATTTATCCAATATTTGATAGTCAATGGGTGTCTCCATTAGTGATTGTGCCTAAAAAGGGAGGGAAATAGAGGTTATATGTTGATTAGTAAGAGTTAAATGAAACAACCAAAAGAGATCACTTCCCCCTTTCATTCATTGATCAAGTGCTAGATTCATTAGTAGGAAAATAATATTTCTCCTTCTTGGATGGGTTTAGTGGATATAACCAGATCAAAATAGCTCCAAAGAACCAAGACAAGACAACCTTCTATATGCTTATTCTATCTTTCCATTTGGGCTATGCATTACCCCAAACACATTTCAAAGGGCAATATTAAGTATATACTTAGATTTTGTTCATTATTCCATGGAAGTTTACATGGATGAATTTACAACCTATGGGAATGCTTATGAGGAAGCACTGGTTAATTTGGAGAAAATTCTACAAAGATGTCAAGATCACCACCTATCCTTAAGTCATGAAAAATGTTTCATGATGATGAATGAAGGAGTAGTATTAGGATACTTTGTGTCCAATAAGGGGATAAAAGTAAACCCAAACAAGATTGAAGTAATCTCCATGCTGCCTATTCCTCAGAAACAAAAGGATGTTAGAATATTTCTTGGTCATGCTAGGTACTATAGGAGATTTATACAAGAATTCAATAATATTGCAACACCATTATTTGTTAATCTAAAGATGTGGAATTTGATTAGACACCTACTCACCAAAACACCTTTGAATCCTTGAAAGCAACACTTACTAAGACTCCAGTCTCGAGAGGACCAAACTAGACACTACCTTTTCATATTCACATTGATGCATATGATTTTTCAATAGGAATTGTCTTAGGATAGAAATAAGGGAACTTAGAATATGCTATCTACTATATTATAAAAAATATTCAAGGTGTAGAGCTCAATTACACAGTTATTGAAAAGGAAATACTGGCAGTGGAAAATCAATAAATTCAGGCACTACATAACAAGATACTTTTTACTCATTCACACAAACCATACAACAATCAGATACTTGATGAATAAACCAATATTTGGGGGAAAAATTGTGAGATGGTTATTGCTTCTTCAAGAGTTTGATATTACAATTATGGACAAACTAGGAAAGGATAATGCAGTAGCAAAATTTCTCCCACGACTACCAACAAAATAAGAAAAGGATGTTGTGGATGATTCATTTCCTGATGAAAACTTATTTTCCCTCTTTGTGCATACACCTTGGTATGCAAACATAACCAATTATCTAGTTGTAGGGAAAACACCACCACATCTATCACCAAGGGAAAAGATACATCTAGTTGAGAGGAGTTTTCCTTATTCATGGGTAGCTGGATATCTATTCTACATAGGGCCTAATAATATAATGAGGAGGTGCATCATGTAAGATGAATTCTATGACATTCTAAAGGCATGACATCATGAGCCTTGTGGAGGAAATTTCATAGCTAAGAGAATAACTCTCGAAACCTTGAACATTAGCTATTATTGGAAAACACTTCACAAGGATGTAGTCAAGTAGACAAGAAGGCATGGAAAATGTCAAAGGATGGTATGACCTACTAAAATAGATAAAATTCCACTTTAGCCACAACTATTCATATCACCATTTGACAAGTGGGGGCTGAATTTTCTTGGTCCTATAGCACCTACATCAAACAATAAAGAATATATCTTGGTATGTACAAATTATCTTACAAAATGGATGGAGGTCAAAGCTTTACAATTTTCAAGGGATGGAAAAATTTCTAAGTTTCTCTATGAAGATATATTTACAAGGTATGGTGTTCCTAGAGAAATAGTAACATATCAAGGGCCTCAATTTACATCAAATCTGATCAATAAACTGGTACAAGAATATGAGATCAAACATATGAAATCTACACCTTACCACCCTTGGGCTAATGGTCAATCAAAGGTTACCAACAAAGAAATAGAGAATATTCTTACTAAAACAATACAACTCCACAGGAAGGTTTGGGTAGCAAGGCTTTCTGAAGCAGTTTGGGATTATATGAAAACCTAGAAAATTACAATAGGCTTTACACTATATGAATTGGTGTATGGAAAGAAGACAATCCTTCTAATAGAATTTGAATATAAAACTCTAAGAATGGCAATGTAAATGGGAATGGATATATATGCAACACAAAAATAAAGGTTGCACAATCTCAATGCTTTAGATAAGATAAAAATTGAAGCAATTCATCACACCAAGATTGTATAGAAACAAAGGATACAGTGGCATGATCAGTTTATCAAGATGAAATAGTTTAATATTGGTGACTGGGCTCTAATTTATGATTCAAGGTACAATTACCATAAGGAAAAGTTTTTAGACATGCTAGTTAGGTCCATATGAAATTCAAAATGTTTTTCCCAATGGATTAGTTCAATTGACAACTATTGATGTGGTAAAGCTTTGACTCTTAGTCAATGGCCATCGATTAAATATTTATAAGAAGGCACTATAGAAGTATGATTTCCTACACACTCTTCAACATGAGTTTGAACTAGAATTACATGATCCATCATCAAACAAAAGTACTACATCAGATGAAGTATCAATAGACGAGCCACCCAACTCACCTACTAATGTTTCCTAGGTATAATTATACACTAATGACATACACAAGTGACACTCAACAACCTTTATCTTTTTGGACTTGCAGTAGAGTTCACGAGACCTACAACATCATGCCTCGAGGCACATCATTCACATGGGACTTGTTTCTTTAGTAGCCCATAGCACTTGCCACATTACATTTAATCCATGCTCGTAGCACCAACCATTTACTTCATCTCATGTGTTTTATTAATACCATTATATGTAGCCATTACCAATTACTTTCATATCACCCATATAATACAATAAAATTCCACTCTTCCAACTCTTCACATGTTCTATGCCTCATGTTAAGTTAATTTTTCCTCCACGACCACCCACAATACTTCACTATCAACTCATATCACTTCAAATATTTCACCATGCTGCATGGAGGCATTCAGTCATCTTCACACATGCCAAATTTTACTTCACAACATCATAATAGGTACTTTTCGCATTAACTACTTATAATTAACATTTAAGCTTGCTAATTATATATATATATATATATATAATTCATGCACATATTTACAACTTCATATTTCATATTTTCCAATGCTTAGTATTTATTATCCCTGAAATTTCTATACCTGCTATTTAAGGATAAGTAGCATCATTAAGTTGGGGGGAGGGATAGCCAAAAGGTCTTTATTGTTTTCAATTTCTTGTTTATCATCAAGAAAATAATAGTTTCAGAGAAAAAGTATCTAGAGTTGAGCGAAAGTTATTTAGGAACCAACTAACAAAATTAGCAGAGGTTATTCAAAACAAAGTAAAACAAAAGAAAGTAGTAGAATTGGTTGAATTATAATGGGAGGGTTGTTACATTGGTGGTTTTCATTGCACCAAAAGATAGACCTATTAATGCCCGGTACAACCACTAGATTTATACAAGATCCACGAGAGGTGGTTAAGCCATTTCACAAACCCAAGCGTCACACTGCATCAAGGAGAACAAGGGACACACCATCTTGCAACAATTTCCCCCAACGCAAGTGAGGGGTTCAAACCATGACCTCAGCTCTGATACCAATTGTTACATTGGTGGTTGTCATTTCACCAAAAGATCAACCTGTTAATGTCCGATACAACCACCATATTTAAACAAGATCCACATGAGGCGGTTAAGCCATGTCATGAACCTAAGCATTGTGTTGCACCAAGGAGATCAAGGGACACACCATCTTGCAACAAGGGGATATTGTGAGAAGAGATCCCACAACTCATAAGTTTTTGTTAGAAGATAGAAAATGCTTGCCCATTTTCTAGTAGGTAGGTTGGTTGGACTATTTTATCCGACTTATAGAGTATAATGATCTCATGACTGAACAATTTGCTAATAATTTACAAAAATATGAAGCTATTGTAAGGGTACTAAGGGTTGATTCCTCATAAGTAACCATAATAGAGGTATTAGGGCTTCCAAGAATAGGAGAAGAATTCCCATTTAGGGCGGATGCAATTACTGCCAGAAGTGAATTTTTTTTATCTCGAGAAAATTTGGATTCTTCATCATAAGGTACAAAATGTCTTTCTTTACCTTGGCTTTGGGCCTCCATCACTTCATATATTGTTAAATAATTGAATTATGATTGAAGGAAATCATTGTTGTATACTATACATTTTAAGCTCCTTATCCATCTGCACCATTAGAGAATGGTGAATGTACCCAAGATTTTGTATGAATGTCAATTGAGTATAAAAATAAGAGGAACCAGTCTACTCTTTCAAAATTTTGTTTGGTCACTTTATTGATTTAGAGAAGTCTAAGAATTCAATTCCCTAATATATCTTGGGAGGATTTTCTAGCCAGTAACAATGTTAACAAAATACTCCCAAAAAAAAATGCAGAAGAAAGGGGTGAAGAATAAAAAGTAGAAGAACATTCCATGGCTACAAAAAAGGGAGACATACCCTCTAGTTCCCCTAATGCATCACCTACCCACAACATAGAGGAACCTGAAGGACAAAAATAACATGAAACTCAACCTACAGCTTCTGCTGAGCAACCTGTAGCTGAAGGAGAAACAACAAACCTTTCTTCTACTAAGAGCCCTATTAATCCAAGAAAAATTAAAGGTGTGGCCTCCACTTCTAAGCCTAGGAAGAAACAAAGTAGGCCCACACAACCAAAGAGGTGGTCACATCGCTTGAGAAGGAAAGGGCCTGTGGAAGGGAAGGCTAAAAGACAAAAATAAAATGTTATTATCGTAGAAATTGATATTGATCCTACTGAAGAAAATGTTCTTGATAGTGATATGAAAAATCCAATTTTATAGTCTCTATACATGAGTGGTACTTCTTATTCAAATTCAAAAGATATTTTTATGGCTAAGAAGAAGAACAAACCTCTAGGAAGCCTTGTTCTAGAAGGGTTTGTGCAATCAAAGGAGGTGAAAGAGGATTTTTTTTAAAATAATTTATTTTGTAAGGGAAGAATACAAGCAATGAACTACAAGAGGCCTTACAGAGGATAAAAGACCTAGAGGGGCAACTCATGATTTAACAATAGAGGGAGACTATAGGGATGCAAGAATTAGAGAATTAGAGGAAAAATTGTAGAAATTTATGCAAGGGTTATGGTTGGAAGAATTGGCACAACTTGCCTAGTTGAAATGAGTAGAAGGGATCAACACCAAGAGAACCTAACTAAATATCCATGAACCCCACTATTCCCACTATGGTGACACTTGGCATTGAATTGTGGAATAAAACAAAAGAGTTTTTTCAAAACCAAAGAGATCAAGAAAAAGAGAAAGAAAAATTACTGTCCACACATGCTAGAGTGATTGAGAAGAAAGAAAGAAAGATCAAGAAATTGAAAGTCAAGATAGAAGTATTTGCACATAAAATAGTTCAGTTGATGAGGTGCAAACCTCCTGCCAAGGTTTACACTCTATTTTTACAAGAAAAAAATCTTTATTTTTAATTTTTTTAATTTAGCCAAATAATTAGTGATCTCCCCATCACTATGAATTCATGAACATTGTTTTTAGAAGTTTTCTAAAAGTCCACACTAGAGATGTAAGATCATTTGTATTAATTCTATTTACACAACCTGATTCTTTGTTATGATATTGCATGGAACCCACTCATATTTGTGGGGGATGTTTAGGTTAGGGCTTTAGCTTCCTAGATTAGGAATGAACATCAGAGGGGATAGTTAATGCAATAATATTAGGAAAAAGAGATTTTATTCCCTTAGTAGTTGATAGAAGAAGAAAAAAATCTAGATGTAATGGTGGGCCAATGGTTAGACCTCATAGAAAAGGGAGGAGTAGCAACAAAAATAATGGAATATAGAGATAGAGATTACAAGATATTTAAGGGACTAGTAGTAGTGACAATCAAGGAGGCACTCAATTTCTCCCAGAATAGATGGAGAGAACTTACCCCAGAGCTTAAGAAAGAACCTCACTCCATTTTCAATTATGTGGCAATAGTTGGAAGATAAAGCAAGTACATTACAATTGCCTTAAAAAATATCATTTCTTGGCTTCCTCTAACTTTTCATCCTCCTCTCCTCTTGTTCCCTATACCACACTAGATAGGAAGGAAGCGAGAGGAAGGCACAATAATAGAGAACAAAATATGGGTGAAGATCTCAGACCAACTGGGTTTCTACTTGAAGCAGGAAAAGGGAGTAATTACAACTATGGATTACAAAGAGACTGCACTAAAATATAACCTTTGACCCTAAAGATTGATTAAGGACAAGCAAGAGATTTAGTTGGGGGGAATGATGGGATTTAGAATCGACTAGTTTCTTATTATTGTTTCATACTTGTTTATCATTACTTTCTACTAAGCTTTAATACATTACCAAGACCTTTCATACCTTTAATATACTTTTAAGTAGTTTTAAGAATTTGAAATGGAAACATGTTATGTTAATATGTGTATATATGTTTTATGAATTTCATGAAGTTTATTTTGATTTTATGTTTAATTTATGGTTGTTGATAATGAGAATTCCTTAGGAAATAAGACTAACATTTGTAGCAAAAGATATTTGTCAACCTGTAGCAAATGGCTTTCCAACCCATACCATAAGGACTACAGTTTGTTACAAGGAAGAAGTCAACTATCTGCAATGGGACTGCTTTCAAAGGAATATGGAGGTGATCATTTCATGATCAATTTGTGAATCATCGAGCATTATTTGTCTTTCAATAAGATAACCAGGAGAACCAATCTATTCTCAATCAAACTATGAATTATAATAGAGTTGTTCTAGCTGAGTATCTTTTTTGTTATAAATGGTTAAGTTTGTTGGGCATAGAATCCTTGTTTGATTTCCATACTCATGTTTTAGTATTTATTACTTTCTATTTTAAAGACTCAATCCTCTTCTTATTCCTAAGGAAGGGTTGACATATGTTCTTTAGTTTGTTTTCAGTTCATGAATAATGGGACTCCCTCACATACCCTAATAGTGGGATACCCTATCGAGGAGGAGCTCTAGTAGTTTTAGAATGGTACAAAATAATATGTTTTATTGAACAAGATTTCCAACATATTTCTTGTTAGATTTTGTGTAACATTTCTATGTTTAGAATGCAATAAAAGAGAGTTGATTTGATAATATGTTTTTTGAGTAAGTGAGTGATTGAAAAAATATTTTGGAAGCAACAAATCAAGCAAGGGCCACTTGAGGTAGTATTGAACCACTTCAAATTAAGTTATTAGATTAGATTATGCATTGTGAGTTTCATTGATAGTTTCCAATTTATATGATTGTGAATGAATGTGTTAAAATTCATGAATTAGAGTAGATTGATGTTTTGTTTCATACTCCAAAGGTTAAACTAAGTTAGAACACACTACAATATAATAGTTAGTTGGTTACAGTCTTAAGCATTAGGTATCTGTAGCAAAGGTAGTAGTTTATATTCCTTCACTCTGTTTTGAGAATTAGCAGTTTATTTTGATTTAAATATTTTATTGTATTTGTATGTGTTTATTTTCCTATACTTAGTTGGTATAGGATGTGTAGAATCCATGAATACATATACATTTCCAGCATTATCTAAAGTTTATGATTCCCTAGTTGATGACTTAATGTAGCCCTCTTATGAATGATGAACTACTTGGCTTAGGGATCCTCAAGTCCGCTAAGCTATGTGCATAACCATTAGCACCAAGTTAATTAGGCATTCAAGATGATTCCACAAAGCTAACACCATGATCCCTCTAGATGAAATCCTTTTCCCACATCAAACCAGGTGCAATAATAGAATTGCCCATAAACAAAAATACGATCCCTATGATGATGAGGATGGTCTTTTATACCAAACTAAATATGATCAATATGATGGTAAGTAGGTCTTGTCTACCAACTTGAATATGATCAATATGATGAGGATGATCATACCAACCAATATGAATATGACCCTTATGATGATGATGATAGCATTAAACAAGACACCATTGATGAGATCCTCATGGACCATCTTTCCATAGATTACATACCCCCATCATTAACTCTCATATCCTTCAAAAATAGGACCTCCCTAGCACTAACTACCCCATAAACCATCAACCATCCATGACTCATCCTTATCCCACCTTTGGCAAGGGAAATACCATACTAAAACCATATCCCTTGGATCATCCCAATCCATGTCATTTGAGTCCTCTTCACCCAAATATTTTAAATATGCAATATCATCTACATATTCCTAATCATTTGCATTCACCTCCTCCAAATCATTATCACCCAAGTCATTTGATTCCTTCCAATCTTCTATAGGCTCCACATAATGAAGATGAAGTTATAGTAGTGTGGTGGGGGATACAAATGCATATTTTCAATAAAATACAAAAGCTTCACATAGAAGGAGATTCAAAATTTTCCATAAATATTTTTAATGGAGAAACTAAAATTTCATGAAAATTGATATACTATGCGATAGAAGTGAGAAAATGTCTCATTTTTTTTGAAGATATGACCATAAATGACACTTACAGGGAAGGAAAAAAA